>JAAAKG020008099.1:0-21242 GCA_010014905.2 Druon quercuslanigerum
TTTCCTGCGGAATCGCGCAAAAATCGAAACTGGAAGGAACGCATTTCTCAATTTTACTTCTCATCTCTCTCTCTTGTTCTTTCTCTCCTTGTTTTTTTCTTTTTTACACTTCTGTTTCGATGTCTCGACAGTTTCTGATATGTCCCCAAAAAAAAACAAAAAAAAAAAAAAAAAAAACAGGAAAACCATCGTGAATTTTTCGATTACGAATAATACTTATTTATTGTCATTTGATGCCGGTTCGGGTAATCACGCGAGATCCAACAACATTCCATTCACGAAATGTTCACTAATTTTCGATTAGCCTTCTTCTTTCTCTCTTTTTTCAATATTCCTCGACATTTTCTGTCTTTCTCACTCTCATGCTTGCACGCGTACTTTCTCGCAACTCACCGGAACACAATGAAGAAAGGCAAATAAAAGAAAAACCACCGTCGCGCATCACAAACTGAGCAACTCAATGTACAAGAATTTTGGGCCGCGGTGGCTGGCTCTTTTTCGGGAACAAACAAAAAAAAAACAAAAAAGTGTTGTCCTTTCCTATATATGCTTTACATATGTATACTCACATAGATTCTTTGTCTGTATACATAATATATATATATATATATATAAAATTTATATATACGCGATACTTCCTCTTCTTTTTTTTTGTCAGTAGCAAGGCCGGATCTATTCGAGTTTCGAGTTTCGAGTTTCGAGTTTCGAGTCCTGGCCTCGTCGAGAGTTCTGTACAGGCTGCAACTGGACCTGACGCACACGACTTTTAACACAGAATGACGCCACTATCGAGCCGCTGCTACTGCGGTTGCGACGGATTGTGCTGAAGGGAAGGTGGCGGTCCCTGGAAAAGAAAAGGATGCTTTTTTGTACTTCGAATTTCTTAGAAATTGACTGCCGGATTAAACTCGGATTTTGCAACGTTAATTTTTCTAACCAAAAAGTTAACTACTATATCGTTTTTGATTGAAAAATCATGTCTTTTGTTAAAAGTTTGTACTCTTGGCTCGAAAATGATTTTTGTTTAAAAAAATTATATCTTCCAGATGAAAATTCAATCATTTTGTAGATAATTCGTCCTCTGGACTTTAAAATTAAAAATTTTTATTTAAAATAAATTAATGTATTTTGTTGAAAGTAGTTTTTTTTTTTTTGTAGAATTTTAAACTTATTACTGAAAAATTCATATTTTGGTTGAAAATTTAACCATTTATTAGTTCAGAAATCATCATTTCTATTTGAAAACTCAACTAATTGGTTAAAAGAAAATCAAATAAAAAATTTTTCTTAAATTTTGTTGTCAAAAATTACTTTTTTATCTGAAAATAACATTATTGCACTTTTTGTTAGAGATGTATTTAAATAACAAAAACAATTATTAATAATAATTAAATAATACAAAAATAATTAAATAAACGTCCTTACAATTTTTAACCGGTCCTTTAACCATAGCAATTACATTTACCCAATTTCTATCAATTTCGCTGAAATCCATAATTTTAGAGAAAAAAAATGTATAAATATCTATGGTTTGTATTATTCATACCTGCAAGTTTTCCGATCAATAATTCCTGATCAGATATTCTAAATTGGCATTGAAACTTAAAAAAAAAATAAAATTCTTTTTTTTCAATCTTGTACAAGAGAAGCTTTTTAAATAATAGTAATTTTAGAAATGTGTGATTTTGGGATTATTTTTTTTTTTCCTAATTAAAAAATGTAATCATCTGAATATTTTGGTTCAGAATCCACCAAAAATTATTTTCTAATCTAAACACGTACACTAGCCCAAGCTACCATCATTACCATCATTGTACACAATTTAATGCAAATTAATTAATGGTATTTTTAATTAAAAAAATTAAATTTCAAAGAAAATTCACAAATTTAAAGAATTTTAGTTTACGTTAACGTTCCTACACCAAAAATTGATATTTTAAAATAAAAATCATTATAATTTGAAAAAGATACGAATCTTATACAATTTTTGGATTAAGTTAGAATTTTGCGTAAAAAAATTGGTACTTTAAAACAAAAATTATTATAGTGCGAACAAAGATTTACAATTTTTAACCATTTTTGGCTGGAGTAATATTTTTCACGGGAAATTATATAGTTTAGATCAAAATAATTCGATTTTTAAGAAGATCTATAATTCTGAATATTTTCTCTTATATAAGTGTTTTTCGTTGCAAAATATTGCTATTTAAAATAAAACATTTTATTTAAATCCTATTATTTTTTTTACAAATAATAAAGTGTACAGGCTTGAGAAATTTCAAACTATGTTAACATTTTTCGTCGGAAACGAAAGATTTTAATAAAAAAATCAATAGCTTTCAAAAAAGACTAACAAATATTGAACAATTTTAGGTTACGTTTGCGTCTTGGAAAAAATACCATATTTTCCAGAGAAAAAATCATAATAATTTGAACAAGAATTAACAATTTTCGATTATGTACGTGTTGTTGTCGAAAATTGTTGTTCAAACTTCGATTTCAAAGAATATTTTATCAAATAATACGTCATGTTAATATTTTTCGTCGAAAATTGTTTTTTTTTTAATGCAACGGCTTAATTGTCTAGAATATTCATCAATTATAAAAAATATTGCCCTCGATTTTATATTATTTTAAATAATAATACATATTAGACACTGTACATCACAAAGATTGGTATTAATCTGCATTTTTCAAAACATCCAGAAAATAAAAAAACAAAAAAGAATTTTTTTTAAATTTTAAATGACGTCCGACTTTAATTTTAATTCGGAAAAATTGGTTTACTAAAATGGTACCACTTAAGCAAATAATAATTATTGTATATAGTACAATTTTATGGTCATCATATTGTTATTTTATTGCAAAAAAAGTAATAAAAATTAAGGATTTGCACAAAATTTAAGATGCAATGTAACTTTTTTTTAAATAAAACTACATGGATTTGTTAAAAATACTAACCGGCATCGAAGGGAAAGGTGGCTGAGAATGGGGGTGTGGATGCGGATGTGGATGACCTATGTGCGCTGCGAGATGGCCCGGCAATTTTGGTCCATCCTCCGCCTTTTCTTCTTCTCTCCTTTTTAAGCACGCTGCCTTTGGGTTAAGATTTCGTTCTGCGGAAAAAATATTTTATCAGCAAAATATACACATTTTATTATTTATTATTTTTGAACGAGAAAGTCATTATTTTAATTTGCCACAGTTTGAATAGAAGAAAATAATTAATCAAAGGTTACAATCGAGGGAATTTAAAAAAAAATTCTAGGCTTTGGATTTTCAACGCATTCAAAAGATAAATTTAAATAGAATTTACAAATTCTAAAACAACTAATATTAAACCAAAGTGATAATATTTAAATTAAAATGATGAAACAAACTCGAATAGATCAATTGAAAATCAAGCACTTGAACTTATAACAAAAGAGTTTAACTTTCAACCAAGCAGATTTATTTTTAACCAAATGGATAAATTTTCAACTAAAATGATGAATATTCAAATGAAATACTTTAATTTTCAGCCAAAAAAATTAATTTTCAAACAAGAAGTGTTAATTCACTACCGAAAATGACGAAATATCAAATAAAACAAATGATTTTTTAACGAAACAGTTGATTTTTCAACTAAAAATGACAAAATTTCGAACAAATTATTGAGTTTGAATTGAAAAAGATCAATTTTCTACCAAACTGATGAATTTTCAACTAAAATTATAAATCTTTAACAAGAATAGTTGAATTTTAAACTGAATACATGAATTTTTATCCAAGAAAATCAATTTCTACCAAAAGACAAATTTCCAAATTAAAAAGATAAAATGTCAACCAAAAATTAAATGAATTTTTAGTAAAAAAAATTAATATTCCGCCAAAGATATGGATTTTCAAGTACAATGATGGCATATGTCATTGGAATAGTTACATTTTGACTTTGTAAAAATAATTTCCAACCAAACACTGACGAATTTTCAACTGCAATAATGAATCCTCAAAAAAGATGAATTTTGTACTAAAATAATGAGTTTTTCACTTAGAATAATTAACTTTTCTATCCAGAGGATTAATTTCTGCCAAAAAAGACGAATTTTCAACTAAAAAATATAATTTTTCAACCAAAAATTGGTAAAATTTTAGTAAAATGAAATTAATAATCAACCAAAGAGATGAACTTTCAACAACGTAGTTTTATTTTCAACGAGAAAGATCAATTTTCAACTAAAATTATGAACATTTAACTTAAGTACTTGAATTTTTTTTAGTTTTATATCTTTTTTTTCTAATTGTTGATTTTAAATGAATGCTCAAATATTATTAAATATTAAACAACTGACCTTTATCTTAATTAAAAAATTTAAAATTTTATACTGAAACAATATCTGAAAAATAAATTAATTATGAATACAATATTTTGAAGTTATTTTAAAATCGAAAATAGTTTCTTAAAGTTTTAATCGGGCGTTCAAATTCCGAGTCATTTTGTAAAATCAATTTTCACTGTTTATCAACCAAAATTATTGTTATCCAAAATTTTCGATTTCAAACGCTTTTAATTTTTCATTTTTTTTTAGTCTTTAAAAAAGCATTTTCTTAATGACAGATTTTTGAGTTACGCATTATAAAATGAATAATGTCACAATTGAAACACATAACAATTCAACTAATCATTTTTTTAAACAGTTAAAATAAAACTTGAACCAATTTTCTTTTTCTAAACAATTTTGTGAAATTCCCGGTCAAAAAATGAATTCACTGCCATTTCCTGGTCTAGCAGCAACCTTCAACAATTCTTTTTAAAAAATTGTTGCGCATTATTATTCCTGAAAATAAAATTACCTCTGACTTGTTGCTCCAGAGTCATGATGACTTCAACGGCCATATTCAGAATGCCAAGCTTCGTTTGTGGTTTGTCCGTTTTCAGGTGCGTCATACACATCCTGCCGAGTTCCTTCAGTGCTTCATTAATGTCTCTAATACGTATCCTGACAAATTAAAAAAAGTTTCAGTATCAAAGATTTAACAATCCAAACTCCTACAAAATTATCATGCATCTGGAAAAAGTACTATATTAATAACAGGGTGTCTACTCAAATCCTGGGAAAAAAATTCCACGGCAATTCCATGTTTTTTCCATATATCTCATGTTTTTTTCAGGTATAATTTTTCACAGAACCAAAAAGTTGAATTTTCAATCAAAAAAGATCTTTTTCAACCAAATAGTTGAATTTTTAGGTTAAAAAGATCAGTTTTCAACAAAAAATAGAATAGTTTAATTTTTAGATACAAAAAGTAATAATTTTCCACAACAAAAAAAATTTCAATCAAGTAAATTTATTATGAAACAAAAAGATGAATTTTCAAACAAGAAAATTAATTTTCTACCCAAAAATACCACTTTTAAACGAAATAGCTGAATTTTCAATAAAAAATAGTGCAGTTAAGTTTTTATTTTAAAAAATTAATTTGCAATCAAACTGTTGAATTTTTAACTAAAACGATGAATCTTCAACTGGAATGGTTAAATTTTGAATAAAAACGATTAGTTTTCAACTAAAATCTTTTGAACTAACAAGATTCATTTCTTCCAAAAAAAGATTAAATTTCCAAAAAATATGTAGATTCTCAACTAAAAAAGATAAATAGTAAACCAAAATATGAATAGTTAAATTTTCAGTTTAAAAAAATAATTTTCAACCAAAGAAATTACTTTTCAACTAAAATAATACATTTTGTATTAAAATTATGAATGAATTTTAAACTAGAATAATAAAATTTTCAACTAAAAAGATGAATTTTAAACCCAGAAGATTAATTTCTACCAAAAAATACGAATTTTCGATTAAAAAGATAATTCTTCAAAACAAAAAATGAAGAGTTGAAATTTGCGTTAAAAAATTAATATTCAACGAAAAAGATGAATTTTTAACTAAAGTGATGAAATATGCAACTGGAATAGTTACATTTTCAGTTTAAAAAACATTAATTTTCAGTCACAGAAAAAAAGAATTCTCACCGCAGTAACGCGTTTTTCAACCAAAGAGATGAATTTTAAATTAGAATTATGATACTTTAGCTAAATTTTTAGGTGCATACTTGAACTACAAAAATAATAGTTGTTAAAAAAAGAGTAACTTTCAACCAAGTAATTAAATTTTCCATAAATGGAACAATTTAATTTTTAAGTAAAATAATTAATTTTCAATTTAAAAAAGGCAAATTTTCAACCAAAGTGTTGAATTTCCAACTAAAATTATGAACTGGAACAGATTGACATTAAAACCAAAACGATGAATTTAAAAAAAAAATTTTAACTTTTAACCAAGCTGTTTTACTTTCAACCAAAAAATGCATTTTTACTGAAATCATGAATCTTTAACTGGAATAATTGAATTTTCTAACCAAAAAGATTAATTTTAAACGAAGAAGATTAATTTCTAAAAAAAAAAATGAGTTTTCAACTAAAAAATGTAATTTTTCAACCAACAATTGAATAGTTATATTTCCAGTTTAAAAAAAGAATGTTAAATGAAAGAGATAAAAGTTTAACTAAATTGATGGAATATTCAACTAGAATACTTATATTTGCAGTTAAGGAAAAATTAATCTTCAGTCAAAGATAGACTGAAATTTCGCCAAATAGCTCATTCCTCAAAAATAACGAATCAAACAAATGTAAATGCAGTAATATAAAGCTACTTTAAAAAATGAAGAATTATCCTCATTTAAATTTAGATGTCAATTTTTAAAAACTGAAACACACTTTCGAAGAAAATTCCCGATTAAGCAAAATCCCTGACATTTCCCGATTTTTCAGACATAGAAAAATTCCCCGATAATTCCAGGTTTTCCAGGTAGGGTAGACGCCCCGAATAATAATAATAAAATAATAGAGGAAGAAAAAGCAAAGAGCAATAAAATCAAAAGTAAAAAAGACAAAAAGTAAAAACTTGAATTCTGATTTTTTGGCTCACACTAATTTCTGCAACATCTGAATTATTTCTTAATAAATTCCTTCAAGTATAACTTAATGCTAATGTCATAGAATACGGGCCAATATTGAAAACTGTGTAAGAGAAAATTTAAAAGTCTGCATCCTTTTAAAATCTGATTCTCTGAGAACTTGCAAACTTTTTTTTCCAATTTCGCTCGAGATATATCCTATATTTTTTCGCAAGACTTTTTTTTCGTCTTACCTTTCCCTAGCATTGTTGGCCTGTCGCCTTTCTTTTTCCCGCTGGGCCTTCACGTCAGGATCGTCATCTTCGTCTTCGGCGCTCGAACAACAGTTGCGCAATAACAATACTCGATTAATCACCTGATTACACACACACATGATGGACTAAACTTCACTGAAGTTTAGTCCCATATTAAACTTCAGATCACTCGCAAACATGTATCAAGAATGATTTCAAAATGAAAACATCTAATTTAGAGAAATAGATAAAACAGTATTTTTTCAATAAATTCAATACGTTCAAATAAAAATGAAAGTCGATTCAACTTTGCGAGTCATCTTTGTTTGTGGTAAAAAACTGATCGAAGCAGCAGTTTTTAGAATCATGAAACGTTTGTTCGAGCGAATGACTTTTACACTTTTAAATCATCTCCGAACTTGAGTGAACACACGCACGGGTTTTCATAGGTTCAAAAAAAAGACAAAGGCCCGTATTCTTTGCAACAACAAAAAATGAAATGATGTTACAGAAATTAATTCAGAATTCAGATTATTTCTTTCGTAATCGGGGAAAAAGGGATTCAGGAATCTGGAGTCTGCAAGAAACGGAATTAAAACGATCGTAATATCATCATGAAACAGAAGAAAAAAATGCAACACAGATTTAAAAATAGTAGCACAACATTATAATAGTCAGATGAACTGTAAAATTATTATAATCAAAAACTGCTGAAAAAGCAATAATCGGTCAATAAATGACGTAAATAGAATGATACAAGAAAGCTATGTATGTCCTAAATTAATAAGAAAATTGAAGTTATTAAATGTAATAATTTTTAAGAAATAAATAAAAGAAATTTTCTAAAAGCTATAATCAAAGCTATATCCTAAATTAATAAGAAAATTAATGTTATTAAATGTAATAATTTTTAAGAAATAAATCAAAGAAATTTTCTAACAGAAGACAAAGCATGCCTAGTGCCCATTTCCCAGCCGCATTAAAATGAGACTGATTTAGAATTAAGGATGAGAAACGCCGATATCGTTATTTATCTCAACTCTGTCCATAACCAGCGACATTTTAATTTTTACGCCTGAATACGGGCCTTGAAAGTGCAACAGGTTTGGGGGAATTTTTTTCTAGAAAAGCCAGGACATGTGCCAAGAATTCAACAATTTTTTAGGACCTTCAGACATTCAAAGGATAGAAATTTGTACTCTAGATTAATTAGTACAGGGTGTCTACTTAAATCCTGGACAAAAATGTTCTCACAATTCCAGTTTTTTCCAGGTATTTTAGCACGATAGATTAATTAAATAATTCAAGAATGCTAAAAACAAAATTTATAATTTTTTAAATTGCCTCTAAGGTCCATGAATTTGAGTAATAATTCACATAAATTTTTATTTTATCTTCTATTACTATATATCCAATTCAAACAACTTCAAATTGCTAACTTTTCAAGCGGAACTTTGAATCTTCAAAAAGATAGATGGAATTTTAACAAAATAGTGGTATATTAAAAAAAAAAAGATTAATTTTCTACCAAAAAGAATATTTAAATATATATACACATTAATTCTCAATAAAATAGTTAAATTTTCAAAAGTAAAAGATAAATTTTCAAACATATAGATGAATTTTGAACTAAAAAAGATCGTTTTTCAATAAAAAATAAAACAGTTCAATTTTCAGGTAAAAAAATATTTGTAAACACAAAAAAAATTATTTTTAAATTAAATTAAATTTTTAACCAAGTAATTTTATTTTTAAACAAAAACATGAGTTCATTACTAAAATGGTAAATATTTAATTGCAATACTTGAATTTTTAAGCAAAAAATGAATTTTCAAATAAAACGATTAATTTTCCACCAAGAAAGACGTGTTTTCAACACACACAAAAAAAATATATATACATTTTTAACAAAAAAGTTAAATTTTTTAACTAAAAAAGACTAATTTTAAACTAATAATTGGAATTTTTAACTAAACTAATGAATTTCCAACTAAAATTATGAATCTTTATCAGGAGTAGACGAATTAAAAAATAATAATGAAATAGTTGATTTTAGACTAAAAAATACAAAATAGTTGAATTTAAAGCTAAAGAATGTAAATTTTTAATTATAAATGGAATAGTTAAATTTTCAGTTTAAAAAATTGAATTAAAAAAAAGCGAATTTTCAAAAAAATAGTTAAATTTCCAATCAAAGTTCTAAATTTGGAACGATCATAATGAATCTTTAACTGAAACAGTTGTATTTTCAACTAAAATGATGTAATATTCAACTGGATTAGTTGAATTTTTAACCAAAAAGATAAATTTACAAAGAAAATTATAAATATTTAATTAAAACACTTGAATTTTTAACGCAAAAGATAAATTTTCAAATAAGAAGTTTAATTTTCTACCAAAAAATACGATTTTTCAACAAAATACATGAGTTTGCTTTCAAAAGAATAGTTGCATTATAAAATACAAAAAGATAAATTTTTGAACCACGTACTTTAATTTAAAAGTAAAAAGGTGAAGTTCTGACCAAAAATGGAATAAAAGATTCATTTTTACCAAAGAAAACCAATTTTATAGAAACTACTTAAATGGAAAAGATAAATTGTCAAACGACAATTTTATATTAAAATTTTTCAGTTAAAAAATTAATTTTTAACTAAAGCGTCGAATTTTCAACTAAAAATTATGAATCTCAAACTGGAAAAGTGGAATTAGAAACCGAAAATATGAATTTTCCACTAAAATAATGAGTCTTTAACTAGAATCATTAAATTTCCAAGAAAAAGATTTTTCAACAACCACAAAAACATTCAGCAAAATAGTTCAAGTTGCAGCTGAAAGTTAAATTTTCAGTTACAAAATTAATTAATTCAGCCAAAGAATAAACGAATTTCCAATAAAATAAATGAATTTTCAACCAGAAAATCAAGAATCTTTTTAAAATCAAGAATCATTGTTATTCAATTTAATATTGCAATTTTTAAACAAATGAAACACGGTCTCGAAAAAATGTCCCAACTTTTAAAAAAGTTTCCAGTCAATTCCACGTTTTCCAGGTAGGGTAGACACCCTGTATTTCTCATTTCACCAAGACCAAATTAAAACAAAGAAGAAGATAAATTGAAGAGTTTCCCAAAAGTCGATTAAACATATTTTTTTTGGGTTAATTTTAGGAACGGCGAAAGGAATCTGATTGGAAGGAAGGATTTGATATCAAAATGCAATAAATTGCGTACTGCGTGTGTTCACTAACCTTTCGCGAACGTTGTTGGCTTGGCGACGTTCTTTTTCGCGCACCGCTTTGGTGCCAGGATCGTCACAATCTTCGTCGGCGCTCGAACAACGATTGTTCAAAGACAAGGCAAGTTAGTTTAGATTGCAAAGATTCATAAAATGCGCAATTGCCATTAAGAAATCATTTTTAATTGAAAAAAACAAGAAAAAGAAGGAAGCTTTTAAAAATTAATGAAATACTATTATTACACTTGAAAAATGTTTTTCAGATGCTAGAAAATACTGCAAATATTGTTAACATAATTATATTGAGTAAAAGATCTGGCAGTTAAATTTAGAAATAAACATTCTTTTTAGGCGACGACGCATATTTATGATTTTTTTGACAAGCAGGGTGGCTAATAAAGACTAAGAAAAATGTTCCAGTTATTAACCAGATTTCAAACATTTTTCCGGGCCAATTAAAATTTCAATTTAGAGTTTTAAAACTACATAATTTATAAATAGAATTACTAAAACTATTCCCATATTAACGAATCTAATGCGAAAAATATTAGAATTTTATGCGCTTAAAATTGAAAATTACACATTAAAGTGAAACAATTTCAAAAAAAAAACATTCAAAATTTTAAAATTCCAAAGTAGAAGCTATGCTTATTGAACAATTTTGATTACTAGGTTTTCAAATAAAAGAATAGTTCAAATTCATTCTAATTCAGAAGAATATTTCCAAAAATATCAATTTTCATTTAAAATTATGAATATTTAACTGCAATAATTAAATTTTTAACCAAAAAAAGATTAATTTCAAATCAGAAGATTAAATTGTACTAAAAACACAAATTTTAAACCAAAACATTCAACCGTAATAGTTCAATTTTAAACCAAAAAATGAATTTTCGTCTAAAATGACAAATCTTTAACTAGAATAATTGAATTTTAAACCCAGGTGATTAATTTCTAACAAAAAAGACGAAACTTTCCACTAAAAAAATATAATTTAGAACCAAAAACTGAATAGAGCAATTTTTAAAAATAATGTTAAAAAAGAGATGAATTTTCAACTAAAATGATGGAATATTCTACTTGTAAGTGTGAATTTATAATAAAGAATATAATTTTCTACTCAACGAGTTTAACTTTCAACTTTCAATTATTTTTACTGTCAGCCAAAAAGATAAATTTTCATCTACAATTATCAATATTTAACTAGAATACTTAAATTTTTTAACTAAAGATTTTAAATTCAAAACAATATATCAACATGAATGATTAAAAACCGAGTTTATGCAAAATTAAAACAATAAAAAAGAACTATTGTTTAAAATTATCTGATTTATAAACTTGTAATGTAAAATTATTTAATTTTAAAGTTTTTCAAATTCATTACATAATTATTATTATCAGGGTTTTACATTGGAAAATGTACAAATTGAAATTTTATTTATTTCAATTGGAAATTATACAAAAAAGTTCAAATTCACATTTTTGAATACCATTTAAAATGGTAAATTTTAATGAATGAATGAATTAAATTTCTTTTATGTTTGAATCGGTGTTTTAAAAAATATTAATAATTAAAGTATTAAAAGGCTTTTATTTGGATACTTTCCATTCAAAGTTCTTCTATTAAAAACGCTTCTTCTAATTATTCTACGATTTTTATTCATTATATGGTTTCCAATTTTTCATGATTTGGGAGAACATTAAAACGATCAATTTCAAAATCTTTAGAAATCAATTTTTCAATAATGATTACTTCAAACTTAAAATTTCCAAAACTAATAAGATGTTCCATTTGAAACTAATTCTGGAATAAATCAATTTGAAATTACGGAATATTCAAAGCTTTTACATTTATAAAAGTTGAACTATTATTGCTTTCATATCGAAATAAATTGTTTAAATCTAGAAGAGCTTCAATACCAATTTTTGAATTTTAAACACTAAATATGAATTGAAAATTATTTATCTATTAATTTGAAAAAAAAAACAATTTTGCACATTTAAATCTAAAAAGTTCGAAAAAGATATTAAAAAGTGTTAAAAATGGTACATTTTCCAATTCTTAACGTTCCCAATTAAATTAAAAAATTTTTAAATCAAGAATTCGGATTTCCAGATTTAAACATTGGAAATAAAATTATTCGAAAATTATTAATTCAGAAAATGATATAAAATTACAGCTAATGCGATTGAAAAACTTTTTTGCCCATTTTTTTACCAAAAATCCGAACTAGAAAGAATAGAATTTTAAACATGCATTATACTTTTAGCATAAAAGTGTTTTTTTCGATTGGTTTGTCGAGTTTAAAAGAATTATTTAATATTTACAATGTAGGCTTCATCCAAGACAAAGCTTTTCAGAAATAATTGTAATCTAGCATCTTATTTAAGCTTATAATGTCTTGAAATTAGCAACAAAAAAAAACATTTTTTTTATTAGGACTTATTTCAAGTATTAAAATAAAATTATTATTCTTATAAATTATTTAAAATTCCACACAAAAATCGCAAAAAACAGTTTTACGTGCAGATTAAAATGCACCTTAAAAATTCTATCTACTCGAAACACTTTTTATTATTGGCACTAGATGACATATTGCCGTTTAACCATTCTCTATAGAAAGATTAAAATTAAATTCCTAACCATTTTTCGGTCAAGAAGCCACCCTGACCAAGACATTATTAAAGTACAATGAGGGCATTTAAATACATATTTTAAAGACACTTACTATCTCCGCGATCTTTTCGTTCCCTTTCCTTGCGACGTGGAATTAACTGTAGCTGCACCAATGACTCCCGCTGCCAATTCGCTGCTTGAAGGTTTTGTGTCACCGCCACTGCTGTCTGGCGGATCTTTCCTCTTTTCTAATGAGATGTATTCTGTTTCTTATTAATACTGCCGCTTTGCAAAATCAATGCTTAATCGTTAACCCTTCAAAAATACTTTACAGGCCTCACAGTCCCTATGGGATGAAATATAGGAACCATAGGGTACTTTTTTCGCGCTCAAAGTGTAAAAAACATTCAGTATGAATTCATGAGATTTTAAAATAATTCAAGTTAAATTCAAAAAGAGTTCAAATTAATTAGAAAACATTTATTAATTCAACAAAAGTAAATTGATTTCCGTAAAATTTGGAATGAATTTAGAGGAATTTAAGGAAAACGAGTAGAGTTCGATGAAAATTCATAAAAAGTCGAGACGAATATAGAAGCAATTCAAATAATTTAGAAATAATTCAAATAACTTGTAAACAATTTCAAAATATGAAAAAACCTTATTGAATTCACTTTATTTGAAATGAGCTTAGAAATTTTTTTATTCTATTGAACTACTAATTTATTATAAGAAAGTGACTAATAATTACAAAACAATAAATGTTAAATTTGAATGAATTGGAAAAAAAGTTTAAATCGAAAAAATCCATTTATATCAATAAAATTTGAGTGACTGTAGGGAAATTAAGGGAAATGAGAAGAATTCATTCAAACTCATAAAATATAAAATTTAAATTTAAAAAAAAACAATCACGTGAAATCAAAGCAGTTCCAAAATATGAAAATTTCATTGAATTGAATGGATTAACAAGAATTCAAAAGGATATAAGTTACAAAAAATCTTTGCAAATATTTGAAAAATTCTTGAAATCATGGAAACCCCTCACTTTTTGTGAATAAATTCATCAAAATGCATTAAAATATTATAAAATCCCGTGTAGTTAAATCAAATTTGATGATACGACAATCTTGTAAAAGTCCTTGGAATCTGTCAAAATATGTTAAAAACTTGTACGCCCTATAAAACAGTTTCAAATCTTCCGAAATTCTATGAAATTATTCAGAAACGCATACACATTTTTATTCAAAATTCTTTTAAATTATTAAAACCCTTAAAAATCTCTTGAAAATGCTTGCGAATCTGTTCACAAAATCCTAAAAATGTGTAAGTCCTTTCATATGTTTTGAAATCAGTTTAAAATCAAATTTTAAAGCTCTTGAAAACGCTTGGAAATCTTTCAAAATACCCTCAAATATTTAAAATCCTTTAATAATCCATTAAATTACTGGAATCAATTAAATTTTTTTTTTGTAATCTTTTCAAATAATTAAAGTACTTTAAAATGTCTCGAAATGAAAAAAAAATACTTTCAAATATTTAAAATCCATTCATCAACTGATCCTCAGGATCATTTACATAAAAAAATTTTTTAAATCCATAACAAAAATACATTGAATCAAGTAGAATTGAGGAAATTCAGAAGAATTCAAATTAATTAATAAAAAAATTCAAGAGAATTTCCAAAAATTTAGGATAAATTAATAAGAAGTCAGGGTGAATTGCAAATTATTTAAACTCTACAAAATACCTCAATTTTTGTGAACAAATTCTTTAAGATCCCCTAAAATACTATAAAATCTCGTGAAATTCTATGATTGTATTTAATAAAATCCTGGAAAATGTATTAAAATACATTGCGAGTTTTAAAATCTCTTAAAATTTTAGAAAATTATTTACTCTAAAATATTTCAGATGATTTAAAATCACTTCAAGTTAATTAAATTAATAATATCTGAGATCTTAAAAATCCTTCAAATTATTGAAACATATTCAAAATTACTCAAGACATTTTCAAAATACCCTGAAATAATTCAAGAGGATTCAAAACAATTCAGAAATAGTTATAGCTAAAGTGACCTGAGGAAAAAGTGACTAATTGTGACTGCGTGGTAGCCCTGATTACTTCTTTAACCTTTTTTTTAAAGCCTGCATTTGCGAAAATACTTTCAAAGGGTTTTTAAACGACACAAGAATAATAAAAACGTATCAGATAAGCAAAACCAAATTTCCAAGAATCTTAATAACAAACAATCCACTCATCAAGTTCTCGAGTTTCTTGCGCTTTGTCTCTCCCTCCTATCACAAAGAAAAATCTCCGATGGTAACAAGTCCCATAAATTCGAAAAATCCTTTTAATCGAATAAGAAATAAATTACTCCTTCTGCATTGTTAATGATACGTAAAATAGAATAAATCTTTGTGTGTGTTCTGATAAAAAGGCATTAAGAATCAAAGAGAGAATCAAGATTCTCATCTGTTGGGGGGATTTTCTTTGCACGAGTGGCGCCATCTGCCTTGACCCTAAAATAATCTTTCGCGAGTTCCGGTAGACCATTAGACGCGATTCTGTGCAACTTTTCTCGAGATAACGATCCTCGACATGATTATGTCCCACGAGTAGTTCAGCGATATGTCTCTTCTTTTTTTTCATCGATTCCTTGATAAAAAGTCCATTCTCCACGCGTTTTCCATATTCTATTCCCGGCGTCGCATCATCGAACAATCACTTTTTCCCATGCGCAGAGAAAAACCAAGTTCCCAGGTGTTCTCTGTTCCTCAAGAGTGACTGAGAAAGAAGGGGAAGGCCCGATAAGGAAATGCTAGATAAATCACGCGACACGGTGTAGCGCTATCGCAAAGGCACTCGGGTATTGTACCTATATTGTGTGCTCCAATTGGCTTAAGGCTCACTCATTTATTATACAAGAGAGTTTATTAGGAAAATAGCAGAAAGGCTTGATTTCAACACTGAGGAGGAATTGAGGATCTCAGACAGCGGAGCGAAGACATCAAATGAAGCGGTACCAGAAAAATAGTCTTGTTCGAGTCAAGTAGCTTTCAATGTTTTTGGCGGAAAATTAACATCACATAGAGCACAACAAAGTAATAATAAGGGGGAAAAACAATTTAAAAAAAAAAAAACCTCGCATCGACCGGAAGGATTGACGGAGTCGCTTACTTCAATAAAGAATAATAATCACAACATAAAATTGAGTCAATTAAACTATAATTTTGAGTATTTTTAAAGATAGAGCAACAACCAATAAAAATGTGGACTTTCAGATTTGGGATTATTTTCAATTTTTAAAATACAATTCCTTAAATTGTGTATTTCAAATCTGCAGTAAATGAAATTCTATTCCATTCCATGCCTAACATTCAAAATACTAAAAGATTTTCAAATCGTTTTCAATTCGGAAAAGTTATTTCAAATTTATTTTTCGTTAACTTTCAATAAAACTTCCTCTTTTACTTTCATTGTATTAATTTAATTTCCCTTTTATTATTTCAAATCCGTCTTTTTGTTTCAATTTTTAATTTCCATTATTTTATTTTTATTAATTTCTTAGTTTCAATTGATTTTTATAATTTTAATTCTCCCTTTGTATGGCATTTCAATTCTCAGTTTACGCATTGCATTCCAATTAATTATCTTAATTTTCATTCTTTACACTTAAAAATATCGTATTTTTATTTCAATTCTTCAATTCCATTATTTGTATTTATTTCTTTTAATGTCTTTTTTTTACATTCCATCTTATTCATTGCATTTAAATTATTCGTTTCCATTTCAATTATATCTTTTAATTTCATTTTTCATTTTCTTTCTTTTCATTTCTTCTTTTATTTTCATTCCATTTTTTCTTGCTATTTTTATTATATCTTTCTTCACATACCAGTTCATTCGTTGCATTCCATATTCATTACTTAACATATTATTTCCGTATTTTTACTCCTTTTTCTATTTAATTCCCTCTTTATTTCATTTCTTCATTTTCATTCTTTTGACTTTAAATTCCTTTTTTATATTTCATTTGTCCATATGCTTTCTTTTCATTTCAGTTAATTATCTTAATATCTACTCCATTGAAATGAATTAAAAACAATTTAGAAATATGAAAAATTAAAGAACGGTTAAAAGAATTCAGGGTCATTTAAATGAAAACTTTTCAAAAAGAAAAAATCCATTGAATTAAGTAGAATTGAGTAAATTTACAAAAATTCAAGTTAACTAAACAAATTCTAGAGAATTCCAAAGAATTTACCAAATTTAGGGTTAATTAATAGTAATTCAGGGTGAATTCCAAAAATAATTTCAAATTTTTGAAACTCTACTAATTTTTAACCAGAAAATAATTGAAATGCGTTGGAAATCATTTTAAAACTCTAAAAAAAAATCCCTTGGTTTCAGTAAAATTTGAGCGAATTTAGAGGGATTCAAGAGAAATCAGAAGAATTCGATGAAATTAATAATAAATCAAACTGAATTTAAAACTCAATTAAGTTAATTATAAAAATTTAGAATTGTGAGAAAAAAAAATAAATTGATTAATTTCGGAAGGACATTAGAAAAATTAAAGATAATTCAAACGAAAAATTCACAATCGAAGAAAAAAATCCCGGTCATTTCCCGGTTCGCAAACATTTTTCGAGATCAATAAAATTTTCAAAATCGAACTCTATTCTAAGCATTTTTCCATTCAGAGAAATATAAGAAGTAAACAGCAACTGAACAGTTTTTAATGAAATTCAGATCAAGCGTAAAATTAAGAATTTTGAAATTTCATCAATCATAGAGTTCAATGATTTAGATTAAGTTACAAAAATATAAATCCACGTAAAATTTTTCAATACTCTAAATTAAAGAATCAATGAACGAACTTTAAAAAAAGTTTTTAATTATATTATCGAGTTATTTTAGGCTAGAAACGTTAATACTGTAAACATTTTTTTCAACTTCAATGTTCTTAAATTAGAAACGAAATTATTTTCATTTTAAATACTTTAAACATCTTTGAGAAGCTTTAAAATTTTATTTAAAAATTTTGAGACATCTAGAAGTTGTTTTAAACTTTGTAAATTTAAAATAATTTTTGAAATTTTTTAAAACTTCTAAATAACTTTTAAAATTAACTGAATTTGTCTTACAACTCTATTCTAAATATTTTTACAATTAAAGTAGTAACAAATAAACGACAATTTAAAGCATTCAAAGTGGAACTCTTGAATTTTAAACTTTTAAAATTGAAGTTTAAATGTTTTTCCAACTCAAAAGTTTTGTATTTAAATTCTCAATAATTGAAACGTATAATCTGGAAGGTAACACTTTTCAATTAAACAGTTTTAAATGAAATGCAGACAAACTGCAAAATTCAGCATTTTTAACATTCATAAATTATAGAGTTCAAAATTTTAGATTAAGTTTCAAACAAAAGTTTTAAATGATATTATTAAGTTATTTTAGGCTAGAAACATTATTAGAAGTACATGTAAATCGCTTAAAAACTGATAATTGTAAATTGCTAATAATACTTTCTAGAATTTAACGAAATTAATTTTTATTAAAAATTAAAACCTATGAATGGAAAAAAGTAAAAACTTAGCATTGTTCCTGAAAATAGTGCGGAAAGTTTCAAGAATTACAAAATACGTGAATTATGAAATTACGTAAAATCTCCCGGTGTAATATTTCTCTCCCGGGTTTCTCCTGGTGCAAGTTTCTCCCGATTCTCCCGGGTTAGTAGCCACCCTGCTCAATCTACAGGAACAAAGCACCAAGACTTCAAAGAAAAAGAAAGAAAGAAAAAGTCGAACAAGAGGTTTAAAGTTTACAACACACTTCGAGCGTATTACTCCTGAGTCACTTAAATTCTCATATTGTTTCGACATGTAACGAGTCTCCTAAATCCCTTCAATCTTCAGCTGCTAAACACAACTTGGACGACCATAATTTTCTCACTGAAAATAAAACTCTAAACACTCAGGGCAATCGTGAGCGCGCACGAGAAAGAGAGAGTGAGGCAAAAGAAGAGAAAGAGAAAGATACTAGATTGTGGATGCATTATTGTTCCGAGGTCCAAGTCACCTATTTATGGATCGACACTTACAACACTGACTCCCGCGAGCTCCGTTTTGTTTGCCTCCATTTCACAAGATGTAGTAGCAGTACCTTTATACCGTTTCTCTCAATAATGACAATGGCAACAAACAACCACTTAGAGCTTATCGGCTGACTTGGAAACAAGTTAAGAACGACAGAATGCACAATTTTCCAGAATTCGATCTCTCCTTCGGCTCTCAGCCTGGTTGTCCTTTGGACAGAAGTGCGCTTTTCTGCATTCACTATACATATTATCGCAGCCTTGACCATCTATGGACATTGGCATCCAGAGCGCGCTCGCCATTAATCCTGTTTTCTTCGTGGGGTGTCTCTCCGTATACGCGTGAATTCTCAAGTGCGTTGTTCCTATCGCTCTCTAATGTCCTCTCAGAGCCTTTGTAATCTCGCAGAAGTCTCTTTTTTCTTCTTGTCTTTCATTATTTTCAGAGTCCATAAACTCGATCGGTTCGAAAATTTCCATAAGGCAAACTCAGCATTAGGTAATTCCAATGTCTTGAGTCTAATTTCATTCCATTCAAAAAGGCAGAGGGTGGCCCCGCTTTAATCGATGAAAATAATTCCCGGTTATTTCTCGGTTTGCAAGCATTTTTCCTGGCCGTTTACAAATTTTAAAAATCAAACTCTATTCTAAACATTTTTCCATTCAAAGAAATAACAAGTAAACAACAATTGAACAGTTTTTAAATTTCATCAATTATAGAGTTTAATGATTTAGATTAAGTTACAAAATTATTAATCCACGTGAAAATGTTCAATACTCTAAATTAAAGAATCAATGAATAAACTTTAAAAAAAGTTTTTAATTAATATTATATTAATATTATATTAACATTATATATGAAGTTATTTTAGGCTAGAACTATTAATAATGTATACATTTTTTCGACTTCAAAGTTCTTAAATTAGAAGCGAAATTATTTTTATTTTAAATACTTTAAACCTTCTTGAGAAGCCTTAAAATTGTAATTCAAAATTTTGAGACATCTAGAAGTTGTTTTAAACTTAGTAAATTTTAAATAATTTAAAAATTTTGGTAGAACTTCCAAATAATTTTTAAAACTAATTGAATCTGTCTTACAATTAAAACAAAACCCTGTGAATTAAAAAAAAATCTTAAAAATTTGGATTTATAACTTTTAAAAACATTCAAGATTAATTTAAAACTTTTATAAAGATTAAAAATTAATTTAGAACTTAAAATGATTTCCAATAATTGAAGCTTTTTAAGAATTGTGAATGGCTAAAAAAACACTTTCTCAATATTCCTAGGAAAATTGAAAATGACTTTTCATTTAAAAACAAGTATTGTAATAGAATATTTAAAAAGATTTTAAGAGATTTCCAAAATTGCCAAAAAAGAGCCTGGAAGATTTTAAGGATTGTTTTTTAAGTTTGCAAGCCTTTCTAAAAATTGTAGGCAAAAGTTCTGAAAATGCATATGCTTCGTTTAAATTACTTGATATCATTTCAAGTTTTAAATTAATTTTGAATCTTTTCAAAACTCAACAATTACGCTCACAAATTAAACACTTTTTAAATAAAACAATAAAAATTTTAACGTTAAAAGCTTTTCGAAATTGTAATAATTCAAAGCTTTCTATATCAACCAATTAAAATGGTTTACTTTTAAATATTTGGCCTTAATTTACTCGCCTTAAATTAACAGCAAAATATTGCTAAATATTAAATAATAATTCTTTTTCTAAATTAAAAAATTTCAAATTAAATAGGTTAAAAATCGGATAATTTAGACTTAAACAAAATTTTTAATTGAATAAAAGCCTTTAATTACGAATATATTATCATTAAGTTATTTTTAAATTGAAAATAGTTTATAGTTTCAATCGCACCTTTAAATTTTTAAAGGCTTTCGAATTAAAACAGTTACAATCTGGAAATTCTTAAAATTTAAAAGAATTTAGAATCGTTTTATCAAATCAGTTATTGTTCATTTTTTAGTACTTAAAGTACAGATCCACCTTAAAAATTATTTATTTATTTATATTTACAGTTGATAAAATAAAACTGTTTTTTTTTATCAAAAATTTTCAACTTCAAACGCTTTTATTTTTTA
>JAAAKG020008110.1:0-46380 GCA_010014905.2 Druon quercuslanigerum
TGTGTGTTAGAGATGCAGACGGAGAAAAAAGTTTATTAGTTTCTGGGAAGAAAGTCGCGGAAGATCTATAGAATACAAATGATGTGGATAATGAGAGAGGGTTGTGGCTATGTCACGCCGTGCAATGTGGTTTATAATTAAGGGCTTCCTTTTGATATGGTTTCAGCTTGAAATTTGTACTGAAGTTTACGACTCTTTACAGTTATGTCTATATATTAACATAAGCTGCATCAAGGTGTTTTTTGAAAAAATTAACGTATTGCTTGAAACTAATACAGTGAGAGGAGATACGATTTGAAGTAATTTATATTTTATTGAAAATAAAAAACAATACAGATCGATTTTATTGTTTATTGTTTAAAAGTTGCATCATAGGAACGAAATGAGATAACTTCATTTTATTTTCGGAACTTTGTATATAGTTCAACCTACACTTTTTGGAATTCCTCAAAGAAACTTTAAAAATTCCAAAAATGACAAAAATGACGTACATATTTGAAAAAAGTGAATTTTCCCAAAAAGGCCACCTTCGATTTAAAAAAAATTTTTTTTTAGTATCATAGCAATATGAGGGATTTATACTGCGAATCAAGTTCTCACTACGCTATCCATTCATATAAAAAACTATTTTTTTTGTAACACAAAATAAACTTTTATTAAAATATTAGTTCTTTTTTTGAGCATTCACAATTTTATAAATCAAAGGACTGAAAATTATTTCGGATGGCATAATCTTTTAGAAAAAAAATCATTCATGTTAAAAATTACCTAACATATAATTACCGAACTAGAAACTTTCAATTAACTGACAAAACTGCTGAGAATATTTAGTAACGAAATGGAAATATTCCGAAAGGAATAGTTAATGCATGGTGAATTTCGGAACATTATGATAAATTTTTGAAAAATTAAGTTAAAAGTTTCATAAATTTAAAATAATTTTAGGGAAATTTAGTTTAAAATGTCATAATTTTCAATTGCAATTATGGGATTCTCCGATACATAGTATCTGATAATGTTGAAAGTCAACAAACTTAAAGAATTCTGGTATATCTAGTATTTTTTACCATATTTGTTCCGCATTTAGAAAAAATTTCATTTGATTCAACTTTTTTTGTTGACGAAATATAAAAAATGTGCACCTTCTTCGAGTTACGCGAACTAATTAGTTTTAATAAAAAAAAATTATTTAAATAATTGTTTTACTGTTGAAATGTAGCTTTTAACTTATCAGGTAATCTATTGTGTAGATTATCGGTTTAAATAAAGTATTTTAAATTATTCAGAGAGCGTGCAAAATGTTGATGTTTTGTCTCCAAAAATAGTTTAAATAATAAAAAATGTTTATAAAAATTATGAATAAGTTATGAATATGTTAAAATAAAAGGAGCCTATGAAATTTGTTAGAAAATTTATAGAAAACTGCACTTTTCTGCATTATTCTAGTCAAAAGTTAAATTATGATGAGTTTTTTGACAAATTTATAAAAAAATACATTTTTGTGCCTTATTCCAGTCAAAAAATACATTTGAACAATAAAAAATGTTTTAGGTACTAACAACAAATTAAATCCATAGAAAAAATATGCATTGTTTTTTCTGGGAGCCTCACAAAATGAGCAATTCCTCTTAACGAAATTTAAACGTTGCCTTTTTTGAACGAAGTTTTTGTAAGTAAATAAAATGTTTTCAATACAAAATATTTTATACAGGTGTTATTAGAAAATATTTGGTTTTATGATAGACAAATTGAAAAATTAAGTTAGGTATAACGCATTTTCTAAGCTCAAATTTTCATAAAATGTGCCACATGAAAGAATATGAAAAATATTTCTCAGATGCGCAGTATTTTCAGTGAAAAGGCTTGGTCGATATTTTTTCAGGAAGATGCAAGTGCATCGAGAGCTAGAATTTTTATGCTTACAAAATTCTGATTTGGATTTTAAAATATGATGCTTGGTTTATCAATTATTATACAAAATAAAGTGATGGAGAATCTGTTGAGCGAAAAATCATGCGGCTAAGACGACACCCTCCTGAAACTAACTCTACATTTGACTATAATGTTTCAAGAAAGAAAAGGTTACATTTTGTTCATTTTTATTATTGTAGACAAATAAATTCTCGATCCAAAAATACCTAATGCGTTGTCAAAGCAGACTTTTTACCTTCTTATCTTGGCATGGGAAGGTATTAGTCGGATGTAAAATTGGACTTCGTCAGTTTTCATCAAATTTTCACTTTTTGAGACCGCTGAGACAGAAAAAACAATTTTGGCAAAGGTGTCTGAAAAACATTGAAAATTATGAGAAAATCCAAATTTTACAACAGATTCATGTTTAGCACCTTTGATCAGTTAGATGAATACGTCTTGATCATAATGGACGATAATACATAAAATGTACCATGTCAAGCAGAATGCCACGAAAATCTGTCAATAAATATACGTCATTTACATCAAATTTTATTAAAGAACCAAGTTCACATGGTTTATACCTTACTTTAAAAAAGCAAGTGTTGGCTTGGTCCCACTTACCCCTTTTACATGTTGTTTAGTTCAGTTAGGCAGGGATGCTATTGTTAGGAGTCCTTGTTTTACTTTACCTTGTTACACCTTGGATTAAGTAAACTTTTTGTTCTTAAACAAGCCCCTTTCCATTATTAAAAAATATTTTTTAGAAGGTGATATTTTTCAGCCTTATTAATTTAAGACAGAATTTAAACTTTGTTTGTAACTGATGACTTTTGTGTATATGCAATGATTTTTTACGGCAGTTCTGCTCGTACTTTCTGTAGAGATGTATTAACAAATTCATCCCTCTTTCAAGCCGATGTATGCAATCCCCTGAGGAGCACATATTTTGGCTCATTATATTTTATATAGTAATATTCTCGAAAGCATGCATACCACTGACTTTGATGAGGCGACGTTTGAAATTATACGCGCATACCAAATTTCGTTGTGAAACGAACGATCCCTTCGGTGATAGGTTATCTCAGCAGAGAAGGTAATTGCCGTTGCTGCTTGCAGGATGGAGGGTGGAAAATACGTCATTCGTCGATTTGCAATATCGCGCGACCACAGCAACCTTCCATGGCAAAGTTAACGTTTGATCCCTCTGCATCATGAATACCACTGCCTATGGACCGTGGTTGGAGTCTACATTTCAGAAAGTCTCACTATTTAAATAAATAATAGAGTGTCATATTAACAAAGGCCTTAGGAATATGATACTTCACGATTCACTCTCACATTTATGGTAGCGGTGCGATTGCACCAACTTTAATTGCAAAGTCCTTGCACGTGAGATTTTCCGACCTAATGTAGCAGTCTATAATAGGGTTGAGCGAAAAAGGAAATTTTTTAGATAGGCTTTTTATTGGGAGGGGGAGAGGTCAAAATTCACCATTGCACTTCTTCAAGAAACTCTTGAAAGGTTTCTGTTATCAACCAATATCTCCATACAGAATCAAACGTTATACCATGGTATAGGCGACCTCGATTTTTGGACAAAACTAAAAAAACTCTTTTGTTTAAAAAAAATTGTCACTGTCTGGTTTTTAAGGTCTTTGATTATGAATCTGGTGTCGAGAATTTTAAATTCAAAATTGCGGACCCAGTATGGCGACGAAAATGTAAAAATTGCATTGGATCTGGCAGTCGTTGATTACGCATATAGAGTATCTAATTTTTGGTCGGATTTAGCTAAACAAGGGTACACCGGGCTTTTTTGGATCGCTGCTTCAAAATATAAGGTCCAAATTTCGAATTTTGGTATTAAATTTAGTAATTTTCACCATTTTGAGTTTTAAAATATTGACCCCATATTCGTAATCAGCGACGTAAAAATCCACTAAGTGACTATTTTCAGCTAACTATGAAATTTTTTTAATTTTCGCCAAAATTTCGTTGACGCTGGCCCATAGTATGACGCCTGTTGAAATAAAATAGGACGTTTGAGAATAATGTACTTGATTTTAATAAAAACTTGAAAAAATCATAATAAAGATTACCTTATAAGTAGCGGGCGAGAGCTCTACTGGTGAGTGCCTGTTGCGCCCCCTTCCCTTTTTAAAACGTTGCCCGAGTATCGACCCTCCACTGATTCATTCTTCGGGGAAACCCCCGATAGCTCCGCGTCCTGCATCTTCGAACCAACGCTCTTTTTCCTCGCAGCCCTTTGGCCCGGATTCTGACCTTTGTCAGAAGGTTTCTTAACCCATTATTTTCCGGCACGGTAGTATTCGTGAGAGTGAGTTTCCCAGATCACGGAAAATATCGGATTTTTACGGTACAGCACGACATATTTCAAGATCTCACGGTACTCTGGAACCGCTTTACACTTTAAATTGCGAAAAAAGTTAGTTATAAAATAAATTATTGCTTCTCGCAAATACAAGCGTCGAGAATTGTTCTTGAATCTCTTCGACTTAATTCGAGCAGTTTCGCAGATCATCACAACATGCTTTCCGCTCCTGCAGCGGCAACTCTTTTTAGTCGCCTTGGCTTTGTCCAGAAAAACGCCGTAAAGCTTTCTTTCTTACATACTAGAAGCTTTTAAGACTGGTTTTCGTTACTTCGGTCTCGGCGTGCACACACTCACACTTGGGATATTAGCGCCTCCGTGGACCGAACTTTTTTTAGCGCCGTACTGCTTTTCGGTACTGCATCAAGTCGTCTTTTATATAGGTACGGCGCCGCCTCGCATACCTGCTTTATACTTGCGTCGATTTTTCGTTAGTTCGTACAGAGTCTCGAGCGGTACGGACTTAAGAGTTTCTGGTGTACTTACAATGATTTAAATGTCAAATTCTTATTTGCGAATGCTACAGATAACTATAAACGGGCTCTTCTGGGGCTAGTAGAGCCGATGCGATGACTGAAACATCGGTGATTACAACGCCCATATCAAGAACTGAGGCCCAGAAGAGAGTAGGGGCCCAGATGGCACCCCATTTGGGGTAAGGGGAGGGGTAAGCTTAGGATGAGGGGCAAAGAACAAAAACAACCCCCTGCCGATGATAGTGATAAATACAACCTACCCGGCCTTGCTGTTTACTATGGAGCAGTTTAAGCTCTTCAGGGAGGTCACCTGGAGGACGCTTGAAAGATTTTCCCAGATCAATGGCCAACATTAGAGCCCTTTTTCTGTAGAGGAGGGATCTTCGTATTATTTGCAGCCGAGCTAGCAGTTAAAACTTGGCTGCACAACACAGTGGTTGAGACAAGGCCTTGAGAAGGTCTTAAGGTAGATCGGGCTGAGTTGCTTCAAAAGAGTCTGAGGGCTACGGCGTATTTCCCAAGTAAGGCGGAAGATCCGCCTGTGGTTCTCCAGCGTGTTTGGTGTTAATCAACCACTCACTAACGACAGAATCCTGGTGCATTGTCAGGCGCGACCGGATTCAGGAAGAGGAGATAGCTGGAGATAACGACCAACTTCTGGTTGCGCAAATTCCTGAGTCTCAGATGAGGGCTTTTGCGGTCCTGAACAAGAGGCTCTTCTATCACCTTGAACAGGTCAACTTAATGGTTGCTAACGAGGATCAGGGAACTAAGGAGGGGGGCTGGGTTTTGTTACAGGGACCCCAAAGCGTTCAAAAAAAGGGTTTGTATACTGGCGCAAGAAATCAACGCTGTCCTGCTTCTAGAGCTCTGTTCAAGAGACTTGATATTGATAGCCACAGATCTAATAGGAATGCTAGTCATGGGATCGGCCTGCTTTCCACATGAAAGCGATAGTAACTCACCAGTCGAGGTACATACACTGTTGGAATACTGTAATGTAATGGGTTTTCCCCTTCTTCTGGGATGCGATGCTAACACCCACCATAGTTTGTGGGGCAGCACGGACCTTAACTCAAGAGGTAATTTTCTATTGGAATACGGAGACGTTATAGGGGAGTATCTAATTTTTGGTCGGATTTAGCTAAACAAGGGCACTCCGGGCTTTTTTGGATCGCTGATTATAAACACAAGGTCCAAATTTCGAATTTCGGTATTAAATTTAGTGAGAGAGGAGTAGTACCTAATCCCTACTAACTTATACATTCTAAACGCGGGAAACACTCCGACGTTTCGTAGCTTGGACAGAGAGGAAGTCGTTGGCATCACTCTCTGTACCGCTAGATTTAGAGATAATATCAGTTAGTAGAGCGTCTCACTCTTTTAGAATACTCACAGATAGAGTTTGAGTTGGAATCTATTTTACCTGCGGACCCTGCATGAGCCAGAAGTCCAAAAAGAACGGACTAGGATCAATTTTCCACGTAACTAAAGAGTGCACTCTCAGAAGTGCTCAAGTCAATTAGACAGGTTGACATCCTGAATATGGGAGACAAGATTTTCAAGGAAGACGTAAAATCTATTTCTGGAAGTGACTGTGGGCCTACATAAGTCCGGAAAGCTGGGGAGACACACTAGTGAAAGGGAAAACTCGAAGAGCTTCACGGGGTAGTTCAGACATGCCGATTACTGGTAAAACAGATGAAGTATGCACCTCCTTTACGACGATGAGTGGTGAATGCGGGGATGCAATACGTGAAATGCTATTCTGGGAACTCGAAAATTGCCCGGCGGGAGATATTCAAGAGTCGGACGAGGATACCCTAAATCACCTGAACAAGGCACTTTTTCCGGACTTTGAGGCAACCAAAGCCACCTGTGGCCCAACTAGGCCCTAAACGGCGGTTAACCCAAGAGATCGCTACAGATGGCTCTAAGAACAAGGAGAATGCAGGAGTCAGTGTATATCATAAATGGAATGGAATGGGCTTCACAATCGCAATGGGGTCCTACGCCACAATTCTACAATCTGAGACTATGGCCAAGAAGTATGGCAACAAAAGGAACACCCGTACCTTATCAGACAGCAGGGAATGTATGGGAATGCTTTGAGGCACTGAAAAAGCTAGAGAAAGAAAACCGAGTGACTTTACTTTTGATCCTTGGACACAGTGGCATCATGGGCAATCAGATATCGGACAAGCTAGCAAAACTAGTAGCCAGAAAAAATTTCAATGGACCGAGCCAGTTGTAGCCATTGCCAGTCGGTTAGTCACTGAAGCAATTAACAGTTGGCTGACTGAGGAACAACATAATAAGTTGGGATTGCCCTCTGGTTGCAGGCAGGACAAATCACTCCTGGCTCAAAGCCAAACCCTAAAAAAGCACAGGAAATACTCAAGCTCGGGAAGGACGAGGTCAAAGTCCTAACAGAAATGTTCATAGAACATGTATACCTCGGGTATCACAAATAAAAGATAGGGCTTGCGGAAAGCCCCCTCCATCGTGTCTGCGGAAGAGATTATGAGACAGCCACTTATATTCTTTGCAACTGCTCTGCGATTACAGGAAAACGTCTAACACTCACGGGCAGTAACTGCATCAGTAAGTCAGAAATTTCAGACAACAGCGTGGCCTGCGGTCCTCTTCCTATGAAAAGGGCTTTGGGATCACGCTTAGGCTCACAGGGGTACGCAACCGGATCACCCAAGCGTCAGGGGCTCTTAGGGTCTCAGACCAGCATAATAATAATAATTCCGCTTAGACGGCAGTAAAGTAGCTAATGGGAGTGTAAGACCCCCTCCCCCTCTTGAAGATGGAACAGGTATAGTTCCTTAACCGCCTACTTACGGTACTATTTATGTATTATTATAATGCGATTGCAATATTAAGTAAACGATTTTAACAATAAGTTTTGTTCTAGGAGAAATATAATAATCATGATATATATATATATATATATATATCCGTGTCCTAAGGGTGCTCAAGACTTTTCCGGATCGTCGCATTGATTCCGTCACAGAGTGTAACCATCTATCTCACGGTTGTGAGACGTGGTTACGGCTGAAATTTTACGGCGATTTCGCTCCGATTAGGTGCAATTTTTCCGATTAGCACCCGATCCCGGTGAAATCATGGGGTTGTCCTTATGACAAACTTTTAAATACATAAGATAAAAAATATATAATTTAAGGAAGTAGGTACCCTCGGCTCGTAGCAAGTCAGTTGAGAGAAGGCTTCGATTTTTTATTGACTCACACGGTCCAGGTCAAAAGTTTGGCAACGTCGCGTGTGAGTTCAGGAGAACATGTCGATGGGTTTTACGAAAAATAGGATATCTTTTCATTACCTTTAAGAATTAGGCTAACTTTATTTAGCTAAGTTTTCAGGAGGAATAAATAACACATTATTTCTCGAAATATTTTCTACGAATTCCAAACTCCAGTATTTTGTATTACAGTTTGTAATGTAATTTAGGCTCCTGTAGCATTTAAAACAAGAAATTTTGAAAGATTTTATTTCTTTTAACAGTTCTACGCGTTTAATCAATTTCGTACAAAATAAATTTATCCTAATTCTTAACAGTAACAAAAAGATAGCCTATTCTTCTTAGAACCCATCGATGTATTCACGTGGATTTTGGCTAGAACGCCCGGCATCCATCGTGAATATGGTTTTAATTAATCAGAAATTAAAAATATGTTAGGAGGTTTAATGCATATGCTTAATATTATAGAATTTTTATGATTCTAAACCATTTTTTCAACAAGGATGATAAATAGACATTTATAAATGTTATGTCTCAATTGTCTTAATGTTTCCTGGTAAGTAGTAACGTACCTTCTTTTTAGCCTTTCATACCCCTCCCTTTATGAAGTCCTGGATACGTTACGTCAGAGCTGTCAATAAATTTCATGCAGATGCTTTATTAAATATTGTATGAATAAAAATATTTTCTTATTGAATTTAAAAAATTCATAAAAACAAAACAATGAAATCATAGATTAAAATTTAAAATATTAGCATATTTTATCTGAAAATTATTTGAACCATTTAAAATCTGCCATCAATTTTTTAGGGTGTAAAAATGTATAATTTTTAAGTAGAGCAGCTCTACAATAGTACATACTATGCGCCACTGCATTTAGACGATTTTACAATAAGCTCAAAAACCTGAAATTCTTCAATAGGGGAGAGTGGGGCTAAGCTGACACTCTGTTTTTAAGTTTGTTTTTTTTTACTGAAAATAATATTCTATTTCGAACGTATTACATATGTTTTGATCGAGAATTTAGTTGGCTACGAAATGTTTCTGATGATTTTGAACAACGATTCTTTGTTTATCAATGATTAGAAAAAACTTAAGTGATGAGAAATCTATCGAGAGAAACACCGTGGGCCTAGCACTTGGTGCTAAATCGACGTTTATCTACAATGCTTGAAGGAAGAAAAGGATACATTTTTAAAGATTTTATTTTTGCAGCCAACTAAATTCCCGATCCAATAATACCCAATACATTGTAAAACAATTATTTTTCACATTATTATGCTATAATGAGATGGTATCAGTTTTAGGTATAATTGAACTTCGTAGTTTGTCATAAAATCTTCACGTTCTGAGCCCCATTGAGAAATAAAAAACGATTGTTACGATTGTTTGTATATATGTCTGTATATCTGGCTGTATCATGTATAGGTACGTTGACGTATTCGGTGTCACCCACACGTTAATTTTCATATGATATACAAACAAAAGAAAAACACAATTTTCCACAAGGAGTAGGAAAAAAATTTCGATCTCCGAAAACACTTTTTATGCCGTAAAATGTGCCACGTCTTGTAGAATGTCGAGAAACTCTGTCGATAAAGTTAAGGCTCACTTTTATTAAATAAACTATGTTCACACGGTTTATATTTTTCTTTAGAAAAGCACGTGTCGGCCTAGTCCCACTGTCGGATCAACCCCAGTCTCCCCTAATTCAGAATTTTTAAATCTAATTTTATGACTACTAGACATTTTTACTCTTACGGACTACAATGTATTGCATTTAAAACTGCATTTTCTCAAAAAGTCCACGATTAAACTTGTTCATTTATTTGGGGAATATAGCTGATAATATGTAGTTTATGTTTATTAAATATTCTATCATATAAGCTATTTTTTAAAAAGAGGAAACAGTTTTTTATTAAAAAATAAATATTTAAATTTTTTGCGTAAATAGCTAAGAAAAAGTGTAAATGTGAAGTGTACAAAATTGTTTAGAATTACGATTTCTACAAAAAAATCTTTTACGCTTTTTAAAAGTTCCCTTACATCGATTTAAATATTTACGAATATTAGCGAAATAATCATAATTGTCAATTTCTTTATCACCACGGAGAAAATTTGATCCAAATTTACATTTTCAATATATTTTTATACTTATAGAACTTAGAATTTCTTGTATGTTACATTTTAATAAAAATAAAATTAATATCTTCATTGTAAATTAAACAAAATTGAAATAAACTATAATTTACTAACAAAAAGTGATTTTTGAGAGATCGCTTCTCTTCTATATATAGAAAATATTTTTAGCAGATTTTTTTGTTCAAAAATGTAGCAAATCGGTTGGACGAGCGAAGAAATCGAGTGTAGAGGCAGTCATGATTGACAAAGTAAATAAGTTGATGAATAATTTTATCTTGCTGAAAAAATTATATTTTTTTTTAAAAAAGCTTTTATAAAACATATATATTTCACATTATTAACAATATTGAAAGAAAAATACAAGTTTTGAAAGATGGACTTTGAGAGAAAGCACATCATTAACATATTCAGAAAAATAGCATGATCCGCAACGAGATTAGTCATGATTGAAAATCTTGTTAATTATTATCCATAAGTATCCATTTTTTTAATAAGCTGCAACTGAATTAGGCAAAATAAAACGGAATAACCCCTGCGCTACTAAAAATATTAATATTAATATTAACCTCTCAAAAAAAGAAAAATAAGAATTTTAGAAATTGAAAATTATAAACAAATTAAAACACAACATTCGAGATTAGCATGAGTTTAAATTATTATTTACAACTATCTGATTTTTTATTGAACATGAAATGAAAGTAAGACGTTCTCAGTACATTATGCAAGTATACATCTTAAAAGGTCACTCAAAAATAGCAACTTGATACTTGGCTTAGCTGATTCCTTTTAAATCTCATTTGAAAGTCCCTAAAGGATTTTTATGGGGATCAATATTACTTAAGTTATTAAACTTTTCTGTTAAAAAAAAATCTTTTCCTTTGCAAAATTTCGAAAAATATTGATCTAAGACAAAAAGGTTTTTAGCGTAAAGGTGCAGATCTCATTAAAAAAAAACACATTTTTTATATTGACACTTTTTCTAAAATGAATATTTGCGAGAAAAATCAAACGAATAAACTTTATTAAAATTTTTTTTACTAAAAATGATAAAAATTTCGATATCAGTGTCCAAAAACGATTTAAAGGATACGCCGCCTCCCACCACTTAAACCGAACCCCTTTAAAAAAACCACGTGTTCTAGGGGTGGACATTTTAAATCTGCGATCTTGGACAGGTGGGAGAATTTTGTTGTCCTGATTTACAATTTACAACACTAGGGCGCCTGATTTTGTTCGTTTTGAGAGGGCCACATTCTTCTTATCCTTCAGAATATGCTCATTAGGTCAGTTTTCCGGAAAATATTAATTTTAGGAAAAATGTATAACAAAAAAATTGTGCTTTCATGAGATCTACCACTTTTATCAATAATATTTTTATCTCGAATTAACATTTTTCGCGGTTTTGAAGAAAGCAACTAATTAAAAAATTATAAAATGTTAATAACTTAGTTCATATTAATTTGCGCCAAAAATCCTTCTAAGACTTACAACTCAGAAGAAAAAGAAACCCCTAAGTCAATTATCAAGTCAATATTCTTGAAGGACCTTTTCGGAAGTATTCTTCATTATAATCGCTGGAGGATTATATTCACCCTCAAAAATGAATTTTGTAGACATTGTTGATGTAAGATGTCGGTTTTAGGGTCAGGTGAATTGAAACTAATTAAGTGGTTTCAAATGTTTCGGCACACAATGGTGGCCCTCATCAGTGAGTTTTATTAAATCTTATAAGAATTTGTACCAATTATGTGGCCTAATGACATGTTTTGTGTTTTCCTTCTCAAGAGAGAAAAGCAACATTTGAACGTCAATGTTCACAAACAGCTTAATTAGTTTCAATTCATCTGACCCTAAAGCTAACAACTTACATCAACAATTTCTACAAAATTCTTCATTACCCTTATTAGGGGAATTCAATTGATGTATATTGAACAAATTCTCAAGTCTTTTAATAGCAAATAAATATAATGTATTGTGCAAGTAACTAGATGAGAAGAATATCTTAGGACCATACCTTCGATCTCTGATTCGCATAATTTATTGTTCCTCTTTCCATTGGCATGTCGCTTGATGTCCTATAATGACTTCGTGACTCTTCAAGTTCTTCACTGAAGAGGCTACTTCCAAGTCTGATTCCTCGTAAATTGTTTGAAAGGGACATGAAATCGTCCTTCGTGCTGTAAGAGTGTCTCGACTCGTTATACACGTCGTGCATAATTTAATCACAGAGAAACTTAAGAAATTAAAAGACATTCTTTCTATAGAAAAGTTTATACCTTAAAACTCGACATTAAAAAGATTAAAATACAGTTAAAGTTAGCTTTCGTAATTCAACTGCTTAAAAGTTGAACTTTGAAATATTTTTTTAATTATTTCTTTCTTGACAGGTCTTAGGACTTCAGTTTCAGGATTTCAATAATAGTATTATATGCGATTAACGAAAGGTAATAGGATCGTCCATAAACTTCTTTACCGATTTAGAGGGGGGGGGGGGTCTCACAAAACCTAAGGCTGGTATATTAAATTTTTAGACTTTAGAGAGATTTTTTTTTGCTAAAAGTACATATGGTAAAGTTTTGAGTACGCTTCCATATGATGCATTTTTTTGATAAAAAATTAACTGGTTTAAAAACCCTTTTTTTAGTTAAAAATTCAACTTCTTGGTGCAGAATTCTTGAATTTTGTTCAAATTCATTTTTTTGTATTAAATTAATCTTTTTGTTTAGATATTCTTCTTTTATACTTTAAATTTCAACTTTTGTGTTGAGAACTCTTGAATTTGATTAAAAATTCGTTTTTTTTTGTAGTAAATTAATCTTTTTGTTTAAAAATTCATCTTTTTTGTATAAAAATTTAACTTTTTGGCTGAGAATTCTTGAAATTTGTTGAAAGTCGTTTTTTGTTAGAAAATTAATATTTTTGCTCAAAAATTAATCTTTTTGGTTCTAAATTTAAAAGCCACTTTTTAAAATGGAACTACTTTTTTTAATATGCAATTTTTGATTGACGATTCAAAATTTTAGTTTGTCTTAAACGGTTCTTCTTTAAATAAAAATTCAACTTTTTTAAAATTGAACTATTTGCGTGATAATTCATTTTTTCTGATTATCCTAGTTTAGATAACAATTCAACTTTTGGGTTGAGAGTTCTTGTATTTGTTTTGGAAATTCACCTTTTTTGAATAAAATTAACTTTTTTATAAAAATGTCATATTTGTAGTTTGAATATTTAACTTTTTTGTTAAGAAAATTCTTCGTTTGATCTTTAAAGTTAAATAATTTACTAAAAAAATCAACTATTTGGTAGAAAATCGTTTTTTTTGTTATAATTAAAAATTATTTTTTTAAATTAAAATTTTAAGTATTCCATTTTTTGTTAAAATTTAACTTTCTCAGTTTAAAAATTTAATAATAGCCGTAATAACTGTCACATATTTATTCAATTATTTATAAGTACTTCAATCACTTCTTTTAAGTAAGTACTTATCATCCTTAACCTCTTGCCTGTTCGGATCGCACTGTTCGACTACTGACTGGGTCTTTGCCTGTTCGAGAACTACACCCAGGGGCAAAGTCGCGTTCGACCACTGCTCCTTATGACTGAATCTTTAAATGTATTTTTTGTTTTAAGTTTATGTTTAAAAAGTCTATATTTTATTGTTTGAATAGCTTTTTTCGATTTTAAACACAAAAGAAAGGGTGATAAAAGCGACTGCAATAATTAAAGTGAGATCAGCTTATTATGTACCGTAAGTAAAATATACTCAAAAATACTTATTCGTAAGGTAATGAAAATAACAGAAGAAGCTTAAGGCAAATCACAGAAAAAAGTTTGAGAGTGGGCAAAAAAGTTTTCTATGCATTTGTTGACCTAGAAAAATCTTTCGACAAGGTAGATATTAGTAAACTTTGGGAAGTCCTGAAAGAGTACGGAGTAAATGGATGGCTCTTAAAATCTATAAAAACATTATATACGGGTGGCAAAGCGAGTGTAAGGTTAAATGGGAAAATGAGTGACTGGTTCGATATTATGCAAGGCGTTAGACTAGAATGCGCTTTTCGACGAAGAAGGTGTGGATATCGAAACAGTAAGGGTACGTGGGTTAGCGTTCGCAGAAGATAAGGTTGCCATGGCAGAATCTACCGAAGACTTGCAAAGAATGTTGAATAAATTGAATGCAAGCATGAAGAGCTTGGGCCTCAAAATTAACGCAAGAGTTCACACTATGCCGTTAAGTGTTCGAGTATCGGGTCCACTACCTTATAGGCATATTGGCGACTTGACTCGCTACAAACACAAAAAAATCAGTATAAACGTAAAGTCGGAGTTTACTGAAATGCTAAGCTACTTTCGGGAGGGCGGCATAGCCAAATAAATTGTTGTCAACAGGGGGGGGGGGTCAAAAAATTCCCAAAATCGGTAAGGTCGTTTATTGATGATCCCAAAAAGATGTTTAAAAATTCATGTCACAAAGGAACGCGCATAAAATCAACGCTAAATGCCTTTCCGTCAATTTGACAGAAAAATACATTTTGCGCGGAGTTCTTTCTTAAAGTATCCATACTGAAAAAGAGATTGGTATACCATCCTGAGTTTATATATTTTTTGCTCTAAGAGTTGTTCAGTTTGAAAAAAAATATTGATAACCTTCAAAGTGTCTTCTAGAGTGAAAAATTGTATAACAATTCCCTTCGTCAAAAACTGGAAAAGGAGTGTAAATTATTGAAAAGGCGGTTAAAATTGAATCGTGCAGGTCAAGTTTAGATTTTGAAAAATAAATGCGTTAAACATACACATTAGTGCATTAAAATTGGGGAAAATAGGTCTGGATTCGAAAATTATACTAAAAAATTAGAAAAACACGAAAAAAGAGACACTTGATTTTGAACTGATCCTTTCATGAGAAAAAATGTTTTTGGGGAAAATAATTGACTAAGAAAAGAGCAAAAGAATTAAATGTTAAACTAATATTGAATGATAATTGGTTTTAGAGAATGTGAAATTTAAAAAATCGAATGGCATTATATTGCAGTTAACATGCACGAATTTGCTTAGAGGATTCTGTTTTCCGTAAAAGGAAGAAAAATGTGGAAGATGTTGTGAAAATAAACAACAAGTGGTGGATTGTAGGAAACAAACAAGCAGTGGCTAGTTGGACTTTAAAAGTACCATTATGTTTCCACATCTTTCGCATTCCACCCCACCTTCGATTCACTTGTCTTACCAAAGGCTCTCTTAATCTATTTTCGCGGTCTTGATCCATCGCTACTGTTTCAGTGGTCGCTGCAACAACTTTCCTTCTCTCTGAGAGGCCTTGTTTTATGGTAAACGAGACATCGCGGTATCCTGTCAGTCAGGAATGCCCTCTAGCTTAACTTTTCTTTTTATGCTTCTACTACGACACTACTCCTACTTCTTCTTTTCCTTCTTTTTCTATTATTTTTTCTTCTTCGGCCACCCCTTGAATATATTAAGATTTGATCCCATTCGATTTATCAACTTTTATTAGAATCAAAGTCATGAAATAAATTTTGTTATCATAGAGGCATTTCAAAAACTACGTTATACTGAGAGGGAGACAGGGGGAGGAGGATAATAATCAATTGAGACAGGGGGGGGGGGGGGATTCAAAATGTGACATCACACACAGTAAAGCATCTGAATACAGACTGCGCACTGTTTCCATTATTCATTTCCTTTTCCCTTTTTTAATAAGAAATCCGCTTTTTTACCCCTGTTTTCAAAAAGCTTTTCCCTATTCTCGTTTTTTCACTAAAATACAAACAGAATTGATAGAACCCATTACGAAAATACAACTATTTATCATTGAAAGTTTATACTTTTTCACTGAAAAGTCTACATTTATATTTTTACTTTAGAACCAAACTCTTTTGTTTATAAATTTTACAATTTGGTTGAATAATAAACTATTTTGTTAAAAAATTAATTTTCCTAATTAAAAATTGAACTAATCCATTTTTGGATAAAAAAAGTTACCGTTTTCAGTTGGAAATTCAAGTACATGGTTAAACATGATGGTTTTTGGTAAAAGTGAAATCTTTTGGTTAAAGATCCATTTCTTTAGTAGAAAATTAAACTATTTTGTTGGATTATCGTTTGCCAATGGAAAACAATTTTTCGAACTAAAAATTTAACTGTCGAATTTTTAAAGTAATTATGTTTTTTTGTTATTTCATTATTTTCTTGTTTCATAAAAAACTTGACCAGTATTCAGCAAAAATTAACCATCAGAATTTAAATTATTGAAATTTTAGTCAAAAATTGATCGTTTTTAATTTGAAACTCTACTCCGTAGACAAAAATTAATTTTCCGCTGAAAATTCACCTTTTCGAGTTGAAAACTCATATAATTGGTTGAAAGTTCAACTTTTTTGTTGGAATTTTAACTTTTTTAATTTGCCAAAAACATTTCAAAATTATTTGGCAAGATATATAAATGTGGTAAAAGTGGAAAATTATTAAATCAATACAAAAAATCTTTTATGACAGTTTTCTAAGTTTGTTATAAAAAATTACCTAAAAAGTCTATATTCTTACAAGGATTAGGAAAGAGTGTAGTAAGAGTTCAAAATCAAGATTGCTGAAAAAACATTCAAAATCGTAAACAAAAATTAATCATTTTTAATAACTTTTCTGAAGTTAAGAATATTTTTTTATAAGCTTACGAAAAGCGCAGGTTTTTTTTAATAAAACATAATATTAAAAACACTTTTTTGTATAACAGTGATATGCATGTATTTATAATATTTTTTGTTGATATTATGTCTAATTGTATACATGGAAGACAACCATCCACAGTGTAATGTTATGTACAGTGATCATATGCGAGGAATACTTTAGAACCTTTCCTCGTTAAAAGACACTAACAAACTAGAAAATTTGATCTTTATTCTTTCGGACCTAGAAGAGAGTTGCAATTTTCTATATTTATGAATGAAAGCCCATGGCTAACATAAATTTTCAGAATTATTGCATTTTTCTCAATAAGTGCACAAAATCAGAATGACTAAAAATACCTAACCCAAAGCTGCCACTTTTTAGGAATTTTGTTAACAAATGAAAAAATAATTAAATGCCTTAAAATTAAAAAAAGTTAATTCTAATAGGTTCCCACAGTTAACAAAATCTTGCTGCCTGCTTGGACCAGCCGGGGGAAGTGAAACTTCTGTGGCGAAAATGGGGATGGTGAACAATTAAACTCTCAAATTAACATGGTGACTTAGAAAATAAATATATTTATCAGGGCGCAGTCCGATGGAGGTACATCAGTAGAATAGTGGAACAATTTTGACCAATGAGGTGCCTGCACAAGCTCTAGCAGTCACCTCATTGGTCACCTCATTGGTAGAATGTATACTGTATTATTTCTTTAAAATTTATTGCGCTACTCACGTCTGTGTTGTACACAGTAAAGCGACCCTCCCCCCCCACCACCTTATATCCGTCACGCGTGATCGCACTCTTCACTCGGGTGAAACTTCGGCAATCTCCGACACGTTGCGCAAGGCCGCCGCGAAGGTGCCGAATGTAATATTACATCCAAGCTTGTCCACGCAACCTCCAAGGTCGAAATTTATTTCGATATCCATCTGAAAGTATTTTTTCTCGCGATGCGATGTAAGAAGGTTTACTTCGAAAAAATTGACAACAATGGGTCAAAAATCGAGATTTTAGTGCTGAACCCTAATTCCAATTATTTTGTAAATTTGCAGCTTTATTATAATTTGTTCTAAAAATTTATTATCATAATTTACTTTTAATTTATTTAATGTAATTTACTTTTTCATTTACAATTAATTTAATTACAAGGCTTGAAAAATTTGCATTCTTTGACAATTTTACATTTTTCTCCACAGTAGAGTTTGAAAAGCATTATTTAACAGTAGAGGTGTAAAGTTTGAAATGGTAAAATAAAATTCGTGTTGCTGTTAAATGAAACTTCACGACCATAATTAAATAACGAATTTCCATACAACAAAATGCTCAGTGTCGAGTCGTGGGCGGGGACGGAAGTAAAAAGTTTGGCGAGCTCTCAATTACGAAGGAACACGCTCGGGATTTCGTTCAAACGAAACGCGTTCGTTCAATCGAAACACAAACGTTTGTTTTCGCGTAACCCGGTTCATTCAACACTGGCAAAGCAATTTACTCGAAGCACCGCGAAGAGCATCAATTAACGCTCGCAGAAATTAATTATTGCAGGTCGCTTCGTTGCTGCTCTCCTCTTGGGCTAGACTTCTGTGGTAACGACGTGTCTATCCCAATTTAATGGCAATTAGACATTTTTGAAGATCAATTTGTACGCAAGCGCTCCAGAGAAAAAATTATACAAATAGAAATTTAAATAATGCAGTTATTATTATTGTTAAACTTTAGGCTGGTCTATTTAAATCCTGTAGCACTGCGATATAACCTATTATGCTATGCTTTTATTTAAAACCCCCGGCGAAACAAAGGTATAAACGGGCCCTTCTCACTGCTAAGTGTCATTAAAGTCCTTTAGCATAAGTATGTATACCGCCACACGACTCCACTTCACTGGGTATGAAGTTTGTGAACATTTTTCTTTACTAAGGTGGGCTGCATCCGACTTTATTAGAACTACTCGGCATTTTCCGGGATGTTTGGTCAAGGAAGAGAAAAACTCCAGAAAACTATCTCCCGAGTTCAGCAGGTCTTTCAACTCTCGAGTTTGAAGGCAGACATTCGATAGGTCATACCAGAAGGTAATACCATCGAATGTACACAATAATCTTGGGCATCAAACCGCCCGCTCGACATTAGTTACAATACAACGAATACACAGCATGGACGTGCATCAAATGGTCAGTTTTGGTGTCAACAGAATGTATTTTTATGAATAAATGGCGAAATTGTTCATTTTGTACAGATTTTTTTTAAAAATTAATGAATGTTATCGAACAATAAGTTTAGCTAATTTATCATCAATTTGAGGACATTTTTAAACCATTATGATAAAAAGACGGCCTATTTTTGGCCGGAAACGCCTGCATTTTAAATTTGTTTATAAAATTAACGAATGTATCGACTGTCTACAACTTTTTAATTCTGCTCACCTAACGGTGGAATACAAAATAGATAGGCTTAAAGAAACAAATTTTTGAATCGTAGATCCACATACTTTTTAATTTGTTATACAATTTTCTTCTAAAAATTAATTTTAATACATCATAAATGAATTTCGTGTATTAGATGCTACTACACTTATTTTAATGGTTCTCGATTTTTCTTTAATTGTTTACGGAAAGATAACAAATAATGTTGAAAATATTGCGATTTTTTCATTTTTCTTATTAACACAGAATTAAAATATAAAAAATTCGAAAAACCGGCTTTGGAATTTAGTGTAAAGTATTTCGAAAAAAATCAGAATCGATTTAGAATTTCCGGCTTCAGGCTGTTTAAGAACAAAAGTTCACGTTTTATCCACTGCGGTGGCATCAGGTAGCTCTCTTGCCATACGGAAAATTTTTTCTACTTAGGATTTAAATGTCAAGAGAGTATGAAATTCACTTTACAGCAGAAATACATTGTAGAATCATATTCATGGCCATGTTTCATGATTATATTATGAATCGGAGTTTCCTATCTACAGTCAATCAAGTTGATTTTGTTATTCTCGAAATTTGAATCAGTGAGGTGTCAATGATTTATCAATGGAAATGTAGAGAATATATATATATATATATATATATATATATATATATATATATATAGAGTTTGGTATAGAGAATACTTGTCCGTAATTCATTATTGTTTATGTAATTTAAAAAAAAGTGAAAAATGGTATAAGTTTAATTTAAGGAACATAATTAATTCGGTACTTACAACGACAACTAGGTAAAACCCACTTTTTTAAATATCGTTTTTTTGCAGTTTTAGGCTAAGGCGTGTCATATAAATTTTAGAAATAGGTAAACAGAACAATTGTAATTTGTCAAAAAAACGTGGTTCAATTTTAGGTGGTTGTTGAGAATTGAATATGACAATAACTGCTGCTGGTAGAGGTAATTTGTTTTTTTTCTTCCTCTTTCTCATAGAAATAACATTGATGAGGATTAAATTTATGTTTAATTATTTTAAACATAAAAAATGATCTTTCAAATAATTTAGAAGGTTAGCTGGGTGAAGCCCAAATATTTTTTCTTCACTCTACTTAGAAAATTAAAAAAAATATTTTCAAATATTAAAAGTATAGCTGATAAGGACCACTTACTTGTTGCCTTCATCATTATTATACCATTCGGCTAATTTATTTTCGGGGTAAGCGTGACTCACTCGAGGGAGGGAGTTAGGTTAGGGGGGGGGGGTATTGATTTTTAGATTGATCTAGAATTCCCGTGTTATTTATTTAAGTAACAGGTTTATTCTGCAATACTCTTCCGACCTGGGTTGCTGATCAATCTCTATAGCAATCAGCCCAAGTGAAGAACTAACTAAATTTATCATGTTAACCTCCCCCACTAGGGACTATTAGTATCAAGGTCTTTTAATTCAGGCTTTATTCACTCCACTGACACATGTATTCCACAGTGGACAAAGCCAGATGCCCTTAAATGGCAATGGTAATATGTTTCCGAGATTCACACTGGGTTCACTGGATTTACATTCATATTGCCGCAGGTATACATTTGATGTGCCCTAACACGTCAATGGGCGATGGTACTTGGTAGGCGTTCTTGATCGTCTGTCGCTGTTTCTGGCGCTGCCGGGCGTCTAGCCTTTCTCCACCTATCCTGGACAGGAAGACATCTTCTAGGGGCTCCCCGGGAGAAAGTACATTGTTCATCTAAAAAAGGGAGGGAATGCGATGTTCGTCGGGTCCAGGTTTTCACTTGTTGTCAACAATAGGGTTACTGCTACAAAAGATGCAATTTTTCGTTAATTAGCCTAGATCACTCTGGGCTGCAACTCTGCGGTTCCCATTACAACAGGTGGTTGGAGTAAGTTGCTTGGGCCTAAGTCCCCGCTGGGCGAAAACCCCAAGATTGCGCTGAAAATGGGTGAGTGGTGTACGTTGGTTGGGCCTAGGTCCCCGCTGGATGGCAACTGTAGGATTCCCCTCACAACAAGCGTGTGGGGTTCTTTGGCCTGACTTAGGTCCCTACTAGGCGGCAACCCTAGTCCACGTAGTCTATAACGTGTTAGCCGCGACTCGTGAACAGATGAAACAGTTTCTCCACTACCAAGCACTACAGCAGGGGCGATAATCCTCCCTGCGGGCAGCCGGAGTTAACGGTTCCGCATGAAGTGGTATCACCCTTAGTCGTTGTTAGGTTCCTGATCACGGAATAAAGACTACCGTAGTACCCCTGCATGCCGTCAGAGTCAGAATAGCCTTAGCAAGTCTCAAGAGCGGCCCTATGAAAGTCTCTCCGAGCCCTCTGTAAGTGTACCGGATATATGCCATCTGAACCAGGAGACTTGTAAAGACTGAAAGACTTCAGGGTCCACCTGCCCCTCAAGGGGGTAACAATATCATTGGCTAGCCGCCGTTGCGAGCCCAGTTGGGTCACTGGCAACTTTGGTAACCTCAAAGGTATCGCCGCTTTTTTCCAGACCTTATAAAGCTCGGAAAATGTGCCTCAATCAGGTGAGCCAACGTATCCTCGTCTGAAGCTGAGTATTCCCCACCGGGCAAATTCAGAATGCCAAGAATAGCATCCAGTCTCGATAACTGCGCAAAAGTTGGTGCACCTTTCTTGCTGTAAATGAGGTCCATAGTTCATCCGTTTTGCCAGTACAGACACGTCCGAACCTCTCTCTGGTTTCCTTGCGAAGCTCTTCGAATTCCCTATTCCACCAGTGTGTCTCTCCAGCCTTTCGCCCAATCCGTTCTTCTTGGATTTTTGGCCCATTCAGGGTCTGCGGGTGCAATGGATTCCAACTCGAGCTCTATCTGTGAGTGATCTTAGAGAGTGGCTTCATTTGAGACTCTCCACTTCTTGATGAAACTACCGGTACAGAGAATGATGTAAATGACTTCCTCCTTGACCGAGTTAGCATCGCACCCTATCAGAAGAGGAAGATCCTTTACCTTGCAATATTTCACCAGTATACGCACTCCCACTAGTAGGCTGGTATCGTTGTCATATGGAAAGTTAGCCGATCCCATGAATTGCCTTCCTGTTCCTTTAAAATCTGGGGCTATCAACATCAGGTCTCTAAAACATAGCTCTAGCAGTGGAACAGCGTTGATTTCCTTCGCCAGTATGCGATCCGTCCTTCGTTTGACAACGTATCTCAAAATAACTAAGGTTCCTGGATTAGCGAGATGCCTCGCAGCCGTGCCCCTCTACGGATTCGCAGATGCGTCTTCTCTGTGATGCAAAGTAATTAAGGTAATGGTTAGGATGAGAGCAATTATTTTGGTTTACTCCCGATCTTCCTGTGTCTAGACAGGCTCCTCCTGTCCTAAAGTTGACCTATCAAAAGTGGTAGAAGGGCTGGTGGTGAGGACCGTAAGAATCCTCTTCGGAGACTCAGGAATTGGCACAACTAGGAGTTTATTCGTGCCGATCGCTGAGAAGCAGACACCAGACATGGTTCTTTTAGCTTATCTGGGAACCACGCCGTAGTCTTCACCATCTTTTAGAGCAAATCAACCGTAACTATCTTTAGTTCTGCACCTTCCTAAGACCTTGTCTCGACCACTGAGTGGTGTAGCTAAGCTTTAACCGCTAGGTGGGCTGCAGCAAATACGAAAACCCCTCCCCTACAGAAGGAGGTCTTGAATTTTGACTATTGATGTGAGGTCACTTTTCGACCACCCTCCGGGTTCATCAAGAACTGAAACGGCTACGTAGTTAGCAACGAGTCCATGTATGTCGCATCCATCACCGTCATCGCCAGGTAAGTTCTCTGTACAGCTGTCAGTTCAGTCACCAACGACCCCTGTTCGCCGGCTGTTGGGCTGTCTTGTGACTCTTCATAGGCTTAGCTCCGCCCCCCCCCCCCCTTGGGATATCCTCTGAGTCCCTTCCTGTCTTTTGGGCCACAGTGCTGGTTATCGGCGTGATAGTCGCCTATGTTTCAGCACTCGCAGCTGCTCTACTAGCCTGCTGCTCCTACCTACTCAGTCTCCTTTTCAGGGAACCGTTGGTGCCTTTTTTCTTTCAGGGAGACTCATTGGCCGCTTCCGTTTCCATTGCCTAATCCAGAGGGACCGTCAATCTCTTAGCTCCCGAGGGAGCTGGGGCACAGCCGCCACCTCAGATAGGCTTGCTAGAGAGATCGACTGGGAGAAAAGGGTTATATTAGACCCGTTCAACCCAACCCCTCTCTCTCCTCCGCCACTACCCTTCCTCCTGCTTCCTTTGATTTTAATTTTGTTTTTGCGTGATCCATTTTGTTCCTACGAGTAGCTAGATAGGGGAGATCGTTCGGCGTCCCCGAGCGGCCGTTAGAACACATTAATAACCTCTAGGTGCCAAAGGGCCACGGACACAAGCACTCTCCACGCTGCGCTTAGGGGGGTGGTCACATTGAGTGACCTAAGATTCCTGAAGGCCCTTGTTAGCTAGGCTCTTTCGCCCTTCTACCATATTACAATCATATTTATTAGAAAAGCTCGTTTATAGGGATCCTTTCATCCATATTCATATGCATACAGGTTGATGTCCGTTTGACCACTATGCCCGACACGCTTAAGCACTATAAGGTGTTACAGCCACTAGGGCAGGTTTACACAGAAACTTTTATATCAAATTGAAAGTGGTGATTTACCCCTACAGTTTATTTATTGCTGTTGGAAAATTAATCATAACATACGTTTTAACTTTTAATCTTGGAACGCTTATCCTGACATATATTTTGCATTCAAAATTAAATAACAAAAGTACCTTTATTTTTAGTATGGTTGACTACCTCCATGAAATTCAACGTTATTAGGTTTTGAATTAAAAACAATTTTTTCACATTGACTTGAAGACTGACATTTCATCAATATAACATGTCAATTTTTTACTACAACACAATTACGTTATTTCACTTTTAATGCAGAATATATGTCAGAATAAGCGTTGCTAAATCAAAATTTAACACATATATTATGATTAACTTTCCAAAGGAAATAAATTAATTAAGTGTAAAAAATCACATTCACCCTGTTTAAAAAAAGGGTTGCAACCCCTCGGTATAAAAAATATGTCTCAATGAGCGTTTTATTGTCAAAAATAATCTGTCGTTTGTTTGGTAAAAAACTCTGATTCGTTTTTAAGATAATAAAAAATAATATATATTTGAGGGGGGGGGGGGGTAAACGTTAGGGATGGTTTTCACTCCTGAAATCGGCAAACTAGTACGTACAAAAATACGTGTCTATTATTTTGTTATATACTACAACCTATTACAAAATGAAGAAAATCGGTGAGGCACACCTCAGGTACTTTCCGTATAAGCGTCTGTATCTATCGTCTGTCAAACTTAAACCTTTTTTATACAAATTGCATATACGTGGAGTTGTAAAAAGTTTGAGATTCCAAATATTTTATTTTTAAATTTCACATTGTTAGGAAGGTTCAGTTTGGTTGTAGATGATATACGCCAGCATCACATATATGTTACCACAAATTTTGTAAATATTTGTTGCTGCATATGAATATAAATAAATTCATAATAATTTCCACAAGTTCCAGAAACTTTAAAATACTTTCAAAATTTTTCTGGTAACCAGGCTACTGTTTTAGGACTACACTACTGATTATTACGTAACAAAAGTAACAGAAAGAATGACTTATAATTTAATTTGAAATGGAAATAGGGCTATTTTGCAATAATCCATATTTCGATTGCATAAAAATTGTACAAAATATTAACAACTTTTCCAAAATTGAAATACTTCTTAACAATTTTTGAAAAGAAACTTTGGGTTCTAGTTTGTTTATGTTTTCTTCAATTTTCATAAAGAAAAAAGATTTGGAATATTCTTATTTTTGTTAAGAATTGCATTTATCAAAAGTAGGAAATTTAAAACAACATTAGTCTCGCAGTTGATTGAATTTCATATTATCATAATCAGCTACTTCAGTTTTTCACTATCTCTCTTTACCTTCACCAGGCTCTTGAATTTCATAATGAGCTTCATTCCTTTTACAATCCGGCTCATAATCTTGATCCCAGATGTCTATTTTCTCAGGTTTCAAGGAATTTGTCAGTGTAACTTTTTTGTGGTTGTTCTCTTCCGGCTTCTTTTTCATCTTGCAAACTCTTCTCCATATCTCTTCATCTCATCTCTTCTCTCCCTCTTTTTCTCTCTCATTCCTCCTACTCCTGCAGCCTCCTACTCGACCTTCCTTTGGGACTCCCATGCCCCTGACCACTTCAAGTCTTCTTCTGACTGCGTTTTAACCTGGTCGAACAATCCTCGCTCCACTTCTTCACCGGTCGCGGGTGCCGTTCCTGGATTAGATCACTCTTTTGATCTCGTTCCTCTTCTCTCTAAATTGTATCCTTGTTTTTCCCCCTTAATTTTTTAAAAATCTTTTTTATTTTTATTTTTGCTTCTCTTCCTCTTCCTACTATCCGACAATGCAATACTGAGCTTCCTACATATCTGCCCCCACTTCTGTTTCTCCATCGCATCCACCGTGAAACCGCTTCAATAAGACCAGCTCTTCTTCGTCCTTTCGCTGGAGTTCCGCCGGAAGGATCTCTTCGACAAGGTCTTCTTGCTTCCACCGCGAAAATGTTTAATTAATCAATCATTTATCGAACATTCCTAGGGAAGATAAAACTTTTTTACATATTTTTAATTCAAGATTAGATGCCATTGTTTTTTGAAAATTAAAAAGAGGAAAAGTTTTTTCTACGTAGCAAGTAGTTGGGAGTTATGGCGGGAAAACTTGATTCAGATTTCTTTCCTCGAGAAACATAATCCGGAAGTGCGAAAGTCTACGATTCATTCTCAAGGTGTCGTCAACATCTGTGCTTTTGTGTCGAATTCAGTGACATTGTCGTCGACAGTGTGTAAGAGTGGAAATGCAATTTGGCTGAGCGACTTGGCACGTGTTTCTGACAGTGAAACGTCGATGAGAAAGTGCGACTGCGCGACCCAAGGGATTATTTTCTGAATGGGAGAATAATATTGTACTGATTCTGAATTGATAGAAATTATCGTTTGATGAGAAGCATTCTCTGAGGCTTAGAAGATGGTTTTTTGTGAAATATTGTGTGTGGTGAGTGCAATTTTCGGCTACAGGAATTGAGATAATAGTTGTTGTTCGTGTTGATGATAAACTTTATACCGGAACTGGAGGACTTTTTGGAATGTGAGGGTATGTATTTTTTTAATTCGAAATAAGAAATTCATTAATAAATTTTCGCATCTACTTCTGATTTTTTTAATATAAAATAAAAATATAAAGAAGTGTCTACGATCTTTATTCAGGTGATTGCCAATAATCTTACGTCATTTTGGACATTTCCTTCGATTAGTACATATTTAAAAAAATATCTCAGTAAAGTATTCATATTAAAGTTATAAGTTTGGTAAAGTTTCAACATTTTAGAAGACTTTGTTTAGAAATTATTATTAAAAATTGCGTGAAATGTCTTGTCATCCACCTGTCCCAAACTAGAGAATTTAAATGAAAAAGTGCAAAATAATATTAATAACTATTCTTAAATATGAGATTAATAGATGTAACTTATAATTATTTTAAAAAGATAATGTTTGAGAAGAGGATTTAGTATTTTAGAGGTAAGAATTTCCAAAATCACTTCAAAGTCTGTCCCACAAGTTTTTATTTTTTTTCATCCGAAGTTGCTATTTTAGGTTAAAACTTGTAAATAATTAAAAATAAACCCGTATCAATTTCGAATCAGTATTTTCTACGCTTAAAGTCACAGAATCTCACGGGGCCGAAATACGTCGTTTTTTTAAATATGAAATCAGGTATTACGTATTTTCCAATTTCCTTTGAAAGCACACACTTACATTTTTTGCCAATTTCTTGTTGAATATTTAGTTTTATAAGGAAGAGATATGGTGAGCTTTTTCCGGCTAAACCACTTTTCTAGGCAGGAGAATTTTTTTCATAAAATAAAATTTTCTAATTTTTTCTGCAAACAACATATATGATAAAATGTTAAAATAAAATTTCATTTTCCTAATAAACTTCTGTGTAACATATCTCTTTTGCGGTATCTTGCATCGTGCACGCAAAATATTCAAAGATCATATTCTTAGCAAAAAAATCTACTGGCCGCAGGAATAAAACTTTTCAAAAATATTAGCAAGAGTATAAAAGGTGTCGTTTTTCAGAAAATATTTTTTTCATGATTTTGAAAATTGGAAGAAAAATATATTCTGGAAAACACTACCTTTTTATTTTTTTATCATATTTGTTATAGTTTCTGCTTATATAAGGAAGATATCTCATTAAGTTTATGCGGGCTAAACAATCTGGTAGTATTTTTTCTAAACATTAAATTTTTCACGTAAACATTGCAAGATATGGCAAAAATCCAGCATGTATTTTTCATATCACTTTTTAAGACGTGATAATATTACCTTAACATTTTTTCATATTTGCATAAACTCACAAGATGTCTTCCTTCTATAAGTACAAATTCAATAAAAAATTGGAAAAAAATAAGTCACAAATATCTCAATTGGGTCTAAATGTAGAAGTCGAAGGAAAAGTTTGTGTCTGTCTAAAAAAAACAATACAAAAAATTAAAATATTTATAACTTCGTAGAATTTTGTTTCTCTATATTATTCATTTTATACCTGCTCTTTTCACATATTTTTTGCAATATATTTAAATTATAACCAAGTTTCACGATTATTGGAACCGACACGATTACTAGCACATTTACCTCATACATATATTTTAAGCAGATTTTTAAATTTCTTATGAATTTCCATAGACTGTGGATAAGAAATTATTCTTTACGCATACATTTCTTTATCTCTTACTTTTATATTATGTTCATACTCTCTAGGGTTAGGCTTAAGTTTAAAAAAATCTGGTTTAAACAGTTTTTTTCAATAATCTTATAGTTTAAAATTATTAAAGTTTTAAATAACCAATTAAACTCATTAATTGACTAAGATAGCCCATGAATTAAAATTGTGTAAACGTGGAATAAATTCTATAATATATTCTTGAAAAAAAAGATTTTAAATTTATTTAAAAATGATTTCCAGCATCTGTATAAGAGAATTCACACGTAATTACTCAACCGTACAAATGTAATAAAGCTTATCTGCAGTTGCGAGAGTTCTATGAGACTTTTACGAATCTTTAAAATAGGACTCAAATTATCTTGATTCTGATGGTATTTATATAATATCCATTTAGAAATACGATGTATATGATGGATATTCATATAAAACCTACAAAAATTAGGACTATTTGATTCTAATTTAAAAAATTGGTAAAAGTGTCAGGCGACTTATACGAACTGCAGATAGGTTTTATTTCATTTTCACGTCAGTACTATAGGTTATCTCCTTTTTTATTACAGCACTATTTCAATTCTCAGTTCCATCGCCGGTCTCGTACAAAAGGGAATTTAATCTTCTTCCACGTTCAACGACAATTAGTCGTACGGGCATATATATATATATCTATATATGTGTGTGTATGTGTGCGAGTGTATGTGTATGTACATATGTACATGTGGTCTAGTTACGTAGAGTTGGTGGAATGATTTACTCGTTGGACAGAGGCTTGTTTAAAATTTTTTATTCCTTTTTTATTTGCTACCGTGTGTGTATTTACCATCAGTTGGTTCCGGGGCATGGAGAAGCGATTACCTGTAATGAAGTTATGAGGAATGAAAGAGACGGCGAAAAGAGAAAAAAGAGAATCGCAGAAAATGACATAAAGAAACACCAAAGACGAAAAAAATGAAAAGGATGCGTTCCTGAAAATAATAGTGACAATGGGACGAAAGAGCGCGATATTATTTCTAACTGTATAATATACATATACTTTTTCAAAACTTTTTTCTTCATTTGACCTTTTTTGTCATTTCTTGTAAATCCACAAGTCTAATACTGAATCATATGGTGATTCTCTTTCATCCGAGGTAGAAAGGGAAGAGATGAAAAACGCCAATTTTTTCGATCGTACGATCTAATTTACTTAAGCTCATAAAGGCACGCAATTGCGTAAAGTACGGACTAATTTTAATGTAAAATTATAGAAATTCTTAAATTTTGTTGTATAATTATAGGTCTTGTAACTATAGATACAATTTTAGAACGTGAGTTAAAGCATAAAATAGTTTAAAATTTTATTCCAATTCCTTAAAGCTAGTAAAGCGTGGTGAATGAAACTCTCATAAACGTTTTCGATTTGCATGTGTCGACTGTCGAGCGATTTGATTGCGGGCTTAATTCGAAAATTATACGTTTAATCGACGCCACCTATCGATACCTTTCTGTTCTGGACCACGATGGGTAAATATTCATTAGGTGACCTACCACTTTCTCATTTGCATATCACAATCAACGTCATATCATTGACGAATTCCAGTTTTCAGACAATGAGGAGCAAAATGTGATGTCGATATAATCACTCGTTCAGAAACCTTTTAACTTTTTTTGTGATCACTTCTTCCATGTGATTTTTTATTTTGGTTCGCGTCCGCATGGAAAGCTGGAGTCAAAATAATTATTTCAAATTTCAATATCTCGTTCTTTGAAATTAGACAACTTGTCACATTATCCAGGACTCGAGAAAAGAGTCATGTTGAATCGACCAAACCTGTTTTGATGTATGAGCTTCGGAATTTGTAGTTGTCATCATAGTAAACACCTGAACAGTTTCTTTATTTAAATCGTTTGTGGTCATTATTCAGTAGTTTTTCGATGTGAAATAATTTTTTGCGGAGGCAAAAATAGTTTTTATTTATTTATTTGATTGACTTCATTGTCTGTGAAGAAGATAGACACATCTTCGTTGAGACGTTTTTTCATCAATTCACGTGTGAATTATAAGGTACGAATTAGGATTGACAACTCCTACGACTGCTATAAACGGTCCTCGAACTCAGCGTGTGCGCGACGACTGATTGAACGATTAATCAAAGAGAGAAAAAGAGCGACTGAGTGGGACAAGGGAAAGGGAGATTCGCGCTCAATTAACTGGCATCGAGCACCTTCGAGAGCCAACCTCCAATTAATTATTGCACTCGTTCGTACCTTCAACTTTTTGCTAACTACCAAGTACCTTCGAAGAAGCGTTTCCTATAGAATATACTTTTTAAAAATTTCAAGAATATTTCGCTTTTCCTCGCGATTTTTTTAAACGAATAAACTTATAAAACAATAATTTCATGAAATAGCAAACCAATACAAAATATTTTAATTCTCAGATTAGTCGCCAGTTTCTTTTGTACAAAGTTTTTATCAAAAATAATAACATAAAGTCATATTTTATAAAAAAATAGCTTTTGATCAAGTCAGCATTTTTGAATGTCAAAAAAAATACATTTTTTTAATCGGGTTACTGGAATACTTATTTGAAATATTTAAATAATGTCTTCTGCGTATCTTTTCTCGGTTTGTTTATACAAACTTTAAAACTTTTATTGATGATAATTTTGAATTATTTGACTTTTTTCAGGTGGCCTGAGAACTCAGTTGAAAAATTTGTTTGATTCAAAAAAATGTAATATGTTTTTTCCAATTTGAACAGAACCAATTTTATGATAAATACTTGAACCCTCCTAAATAATTGTACTATTTTGAAGATTATTTTTTATATTTACAAAAGTGCGATGGTACATTTCTCAACCTCTTCCCTCTCATAGCAGGACTACAATAAGATAAACAAAACAATGTAGTCTTATATACTTTTTCGCAATTTTTCAATATTTCAGACTTCAAATTTAAAGTTATGAAAGAACGAAACATTGTTGTCAAAATTCTAATGTGCATTCAATATTAAATTATTATTTTTAAAAGCTTTATTTAGACATTTTTGAGTTTTAAGCGCAACAAACTGAAAACTGTTCAGTTTTATAGTTTCGAATTTTAATTTAAATATTTTGAAAGTATTTAATTAAAAAGTTTTTACTTTAGGACGTTCCTATTTTTAAACGGTAGTAAAATTTGAATAATGACTTTTTTAAATTGAGTTTTAAAAAATCAACAGCTTTGTCGGATGGAGACGATGTCAAATATATGAAAAAGTTATTGCAGAAGCACGAATTGTCGCTGAGTGGAATATCGAGTTTCCAAACAATTTACAAGATATTTAGAGTGGATATAAAAAAAAAAACTTTAAAAATGCTCAAACCATTTTGTAGCTCTATTTGGCAGTAGTATATACACATTTTCAAGTTTATTCTTATTCTATTATTAGGAATCAATAAAAAAGTGTTCGAGAAATGTTTTTAATTTATGAATAATTAACATTATTGTTCTAACGTGAACACTCATATTGCGCCAAGTATTTTTTTCGAGATATATTCTAAAATATGAGTGTTTCCGAGTGAAAACAAAATTTCGTGAACAGACTTTTAAGCATTATTAAGCATCTATAGAACTAAAAAATGTATCTCTATTCATAATTTCTACATTTCTTAACTTAATAAAAATGATTTATATAAACATAAATCATTGTTAAGATTCTTTTGTCACTAACTTTTGATATTTTGTAGGTGAATTTGTATTTGGGCCGGGACTTTTTTTGCCATGATCCTTATTTTGAAATGTTTAATTTTAAGATTTATAGGTCTTAAATCCTAAATTGTGTACTTATCAATTCAAATGCGATACTTAAAATTGTTAATTGTTCAGTTTTGACTTTTGAGTGCCTGAATCTGAAAATTTGAATAATAGTGGGAAATTTTTGAAATCCGTGAAAATACGGGAAATAAATATAATTTTTCCTTACACATGCGTGCAAAAACCTCGTTTGCGATGAGCAAAGTCCCCAAGATCGGCGCGAAAAATGCTCCCCAATATTTACCGAAACTCGTGTGAGGGTACAACTGTGCTGGGCTTTCACACTCGCAGCGAGCAAAGAACCCATTTGGCATCTAGTAAATATCATACTAATTTTACTCAGATTTAAATCGTGACCTTCATTTGTGTCAAAGCTATTTTTTGTAAAACCAGCATTTCTTTCAAATTATCAACAAGAATTAGTTCTCAAAATGTCAATTTTGAAGCGTCAATTTTCATTCAATGATATTTCTTAAACAATCTCAAAACATAAGAATTCCAATAGAGTGGAAGCATAGAAGCTTTAATCTGAACATAAAGAAAATGTTGGATATTATAATATGTATGTAATAATTTATGGATCTCCAAGAAACTGACAATGAAGAGTCTTTTTTGCCATCTATTGTTTTAACCTAATTTTTTATAAACATAAACTATTAATCTTAGAGAGCGAAATAAATCGGTATGAAATGAAGCGGGAGCAAAAACGTCCCCATGCGTCCGTTACGGTCCATTCATATGTCGCTTCGTCGGTGATAAACATCCGTTTAAATCGTGATTTGTGTCGTCCTGCTGGGGCAGAATTTTTGACACCCGTTATGCCTAGTCACTCAAAGATACTCGCTAGAGACAAGCGATTTACCTATTATAAGCTTTTCGGTTGATCAATCATGCATTCGTTTCGCTCCTTGATTTTATTTATGCTAATCACATGCAAATGTACCTGCTTCGTACTACAAGTCGTAGTCGATTATGAGCAATCTCATAGTACGTGAATCTTTCCTCAGACAAATATACTTGTCGTTACTTAATCGGTAGGTTCCGGTTTTAGAGGATATGCAGGATAAAGTGTCATACAGTACAGTGGATAAAGTGGAAAGCTTGTTTGTGGGTTCTTTAAGATTCAGTTGTATAATTAAAGATGAATTAATCTCTGAATTATACATGAGCATTATAAATAATGAGTTCCTAATGCATTTTACTTCATTTAAATCAATCCGCTTGATTCTTTTTTCATTCTCAGTTGATTGTGTTCTTAATTTATTATAGAGGGGTACTGCTCTAAATTTGTGAGCAGAACTTAGCTTTAAAAATAGCATTCTTGTTGTTTGATTAGTGAATTACATTTTTTGCATATAGATTTCCATATTGAGAGTTTAATATTCGGTACTTGTAATATTTATTTCTATTTTCATGTTTTCAACATTTAAATCTCTGTCCTTGAATTTGCAAAATGTGAAATTATAAGAAATTGAATATTTGTATCAACTTTTTTTCTCAGCTATTAAACTTGAAAACAAAAGTTTAAGAGTATCCCGAATCCGCCCAACGCCCAGTGGGAGAACATGACTTTTTTATTCAAAATAATGTACGGCTAGCCAAACTGAAGCTTAATAAATTTTCCAGAGAGTTGCCGAACCCGGTTTTTGTTTTAGTTTGTTAATTTGTTTATAAATAAATAAAGTTGAAGAAAACATGGCTACTTTTTCTATTTTTCGATCTTGTTCTCGTGAATAATAGGAAAATTATTGCAATTACCTACGTTTCATAGAGTAAGATTAGCAAATATTATAATAGGGAACATTTATTCTAAGATGATTCTTGTTAATATAATGAAGAAATTTAATAAGCTAATGCATTTCAGGAATTTGTTGATCGGAAAATTGTTGTTTTTTCAATGTTAGTCTTTTAATTGGGAATTGCATGTTAATTTTAGTAAAATTCATAATTAGGGGATACATTTTATGATTTCTTTAAACAATTGCATTATTTATTCCTTTCTTTTTGAAAGAATTAGTTTTTTTTAATGTGAGTTCTTCTAATCGGAAACTCTATGATATTTTAATGAAAGTGTATAATAATTTGATAAATTGTATAATTTCTTGTAACAAATTTAATGTGCATTTTTCTTGTAGTTGCCTATGGAAAAATAATTTTTTTTAAATATCAGTCCTTTTAAATGGGAAATCCGTGAACATTTTATTTTCCACAAATGCCCAAATAATGCATTTATGAACTAATTATAAATGTTCCTAGAAGTATCATGAAGTGTCTAATTAAAAGGACTGAATTTTTTAAGAAGACTGGGGTTTTTATGCGAGGAAGGTGTTTTCAGCAGGAGCAGTCTTAGACAAGCCAAAGGCATAGTTGCCAGCGAGCTGTAAACGGTGCTGAAGGCGAGCTACAGACGTACTTGAAGGTACCTGCAAGTCACATTGCCGTAAGTCACATTTTCGGCAAGTCACATTGCAGTATCTCTCACTCGGAAAAATTTAAAGTCCAGAAAAAATTGGAAAAAGTACGGGAAGACACCCTAGTGACTGGTCACAATAATAATGTATTTTACACTCCTATCCCTTTTAAACGTTTCGTGGGGGAGGAGGAGAGACACCGCTGTGATTTATCACAGAAATAATTTAAGTCCCCTCCACTACATTTTGCTAATTTTATGTAAACTATACATTTTTTTCCGAATGAGAGATGCCGCAATGTGACTTACCGCAATGTGGTGTATGTGACAATATGACGCAAATGTGACTCCTCGCGAACGTGACTTGCTGCAAATGTCACTTGCCACATACCTGAATCGTCACAAACATGTCTTGACACAAATGTGACTTGTCACAAATGCGATTTGATACGATTGCGACTTGTCGCATGTGACCTGCCACAAATGTGACGGGCTGGGGGTTGGAATAATCCGGACCCCAGTAGAGACAATAAAGGTTTACGCGCGCGTCCCATACAATATTTTTTCCGACATTGATACCAGAAATTAAAGAAAATATTAGCCATTTTGGGAATTTATGGTGATTTTGGAAATTTTTGGTAACTGGAAATTTCTGGTAATTTTGAACATTTCTGATAATTTTGAAAATTTATGGTTATTTTATAAATTTCCGGAAATCCAGGATGTTCAATAAATTTCGAAAAATAAAGATATCAAAAAATTTCCACAATAGTTTTAGAATACTCTTATTAAATTGTAATACATTTTAATTTTATTTTCAATAATTGAAACGAATGTATAAAACCGTAGATTTCTGAAAAATTGAAAGTGTGTAGCAATTTGTAATTTCATCAAAAGTTTAGCTCTGTTTTATTTCTTTTTTGCACTTGTCCGTGTAGTACAATAGAGACGTAACTTAATCCTGCGAAACCAAACCTAACGTAACTGAAACACATTCTGTGACGCTGCACGGGCTTTATTAGCTTTTCAATTTCTCGTAATTCACTTGCTCGATCCGGGAGCTGCGTACTGGACGGGAAGTCGATTAACGACTGCGATTAAAACCCCGTTCACAGTCGCATCGAGCGTCGTCCATTTTCCCTGCGTGAATTCCGATTGCGGTTTATTAAACCGTCACCTTAAGAGGATTAACCGTGCAAGAGAAACTTAAAACTTCTTCTGAAAGTTGCAGATCGCACGAAAGGAAGCCAGACAGGAAGAAAGAGGTACAAAGCAGTCCCCTAAGCGAGCAAGAAAGAAGAAGCGAAATTCTAGAACAAAAAAAACTCTTAAATACGCTTCTGGAATCTTGGTCGCTTTAACAAGGATTTTCAGTTTCTAGTCGTAAGCTTGAACGATAATCTCGAAAAGTTTGTACGACAAAAGCAGCTCAGATAGAAGACGGGGGTAAGAAAAGAATGAGGGAAAAATTGCGAGGAATTGAAGAAAAAGTGAAAGAGTAAAAAAGGGAAGAATGCTTGAGAGAGAGTTCATTATAAATTTTTAGAATGACGTTGTAACCATTTTGCCCACTTAGCCTTTTTATCTCTACGGGCTTATTTTCTTTTCAAGTGAGAAATTCCTCTCAGAAAACATAACCATTTGATTCCAATTTTTGCATCCGTATGCGAAAAGTCCAATAGTTCCATAGGTTTTTTTTATGTGTGCCAAGTCTGTCTCGTAAAAAAATGTCCAACTGCAAAGTAATAAAAAGGACCCTAATAAAAATTTGCTTTATAACTTCAATGTGAATTTTGTCGCAAGAAAGCTCACAAAATCCAGCGTCCAACTCTCTCGAATCGGAGATGGATGAATTTTTGAATGGGGGTATCAAAGAAGCCTTAAAAAGCCTTTGTTGCAAAACTGCAATTTTTTTTAAAAGTCATGTTTCTAACACGTACTTTAATTACCCATATTTTTCTGTGTATATTATCTAAATATGAATTAGTAATAAGCATATACCCAAATTGCATTCAGCGTATATACGCTGTTTTGAATTAGATATTACTTATATCTGATTATAATAAAACTATTTAACACTAAAAACAGGCATAAAGTTACAACAGCAAAATAATTTGATTGAGCTGTTTTAATTCATTTCACAAACATTTAGTTTTTGTTACTAAACAAATGGTCGGTATAACAAAACAATATACACCCATTTGCAGACCCCCGATTTTAGGATTGTGAATATAGCTTCTTCATATTCGTTTGCAAAATAAATAAAAATGTTCCTTGCTTTTGAAAACGGCTATAAAAGAAAAGAAAATGCTTTGATTCAGTAGATTGCATTTCATTTGAGACAAAGTTCGTTAGGTAATCGCAATTTCGTTTATAATAATAGATTATTCTAATGAAATTTAGTTGTGTTTGATTAAGCATATTATTTTCAAATTGAACGCATTTAATTGAATCAATTTATTTTTTAACTTTACCTTTTTCTTGCATAAATGAGATATTCGTTCAATCAACAAGATGTTTTGTTATGCCCAAAAACAAGTTTTGCTGAGCGTACCAAACTTTTTTGTTGGATCAAGCAAACGAGTCTGTTGCTTCTATAGCAAACAAAAAATTTATTTGGATCATACAAATTTTGTTCAGTTAAACAATCATTTTTTGGGAAGTTAAAATGGATTTATTAGGCTTGACCCTTTCACTTGGCAAAGTCTTAATTTGAAAATTCAAATTTCAAGTCGTTCGTTTTTATGTTTAAAAATGAACAATGATTGATTTTAATGCTTAGGATAAGATTTTCAAAGATAAACAATTTTAAGGTCAAGATTTAGAAAATCTCATTACTTAAATTATTAATTCTAAATCTGTTCAAAACGGAATGATTCATAAACTTAAACGTTAAAAATGATGTTGTTTTAAATTGCATTCATTCGAAATTATGTTTTAAACTAAAAGCCTACATAGTTGAACAGTAACAAGTTTCTTTTGCAATTTGCAATTAGATTTGAATCAAAATGAAAATAATTGAGTCAAGGCACAATGGCACAATAATTATGTTGAGAAGATTGAATTTATTGATTCTAAATTAAAAATTGATACATTTCAAACTAAGTTTGAAATTCTTATTGCTTAGATTTAAAAGTTTCGAACTTGAGAATATTTGTTTTTCAGTCTTTTAATATTTAAATTTTCAATCTATGATTTGATATTGTACAATTCTAAACACTTGAAAATTAAAAGCTAAAGCTTGAAATGTTTTAAATAATGGATTTTTCTGTTTTGAAGGCTTTTTAAACTAAAATGATGTCAGTTTGAAAGCTTAAAAATGATATCATTTTTTTAACGTTAATAGATCTATGTTTGAAATAAAATAAAATATAATAGTGATTGGTATTGAATAATATTATTTAAAAATGTAATTTTAAGTGCTTTATTTTTTTTTTAATAATTCAGATTTAAAATAGTTATGTTTTGAATTCATTAATTTATAGTTTAGTTTTAAATATTTAACATGACAAATTTTTCCATTTTGATTGTTTGCATTTCTTAATTTTAACATAATAGAAAATCTTGTTTCCAAACCATTAAATGACAGGAGAATTTTTATTACATTTTAATTGCTACCCGGCTTTTCTTTACATTTCTTTATTCTGATCGTCGCTCTAGATCGATCAATGCGTGAATCGGAAAGTACGTGTTGTAGATATTTGATTGATAATCCATTGAAACATCCTGTTTATTTTAAGTACTTGTAAGGACGAGCCATTACCAAGCTATGCTCCAAGTATATTATAATACAATGGCACAGCTTATCCCCGTCGATGTTAACCGCGTAGGATCAGGGATGCGTTCAGTCCTAGAAAGGCTATGGATACGAGGATACATACGATGATCCCTGTTACAGGAATTTCCAAGGTCTCATGACACTTTTTACCTTTTATAGTGTTTACTTGTGTAAATTGACGGTTTTATTTTATAGCGTGCGAAGTATGCTGACACGTGTCAACTGAGGGAAAAAAACTTACTTGACATGTCCTTTAATGCTTTAAACCATATACTGCATATAAATATTATATCAAAAGAATAATGAAAAAATTTTAGTTGCCCATTTTTTTATTAAACATTTAAAAATATTTAATGTGCAGAATTCGGTAAAATAAAACCAAGAATCCAATAACCAAATTATGGAAACCACCATAAAATTTCTACTGCAATTTGAAAAAAGATAAAAATTTTCCTAAAAAAGAAAAAAATTATTTTTTTGGACAAAAATAAAAAAGAGGTAAGAAGAATAATAAGGCAACCCACCAAATTCTCTTTCTTCTCTTTTTTATTTCTTTCATCTTTTTTATTTTGATTATTATTAAATCACAATAAAAAAAGTTTTGTAAAAAAGAATCACAAACGTTTTGGCACTCATACATCAGTCTTATCAAGACAACAAAATTTGAGCAGGCAGGAACAGCGGCGAATCCTTTAAGAATAGTTATTTCAACTAATAATACTGCCACTAAATTTTTAGAATAAAACTTTAATTTGATTTCTAAAGATTTTATCACAACTAGAAAATAAAATATTAAACATGGCTGGGAATTTAAAAAAATTAATATTCAAAAAACGGTTTCCGATGACTATGTAATGATTTCTTTGGATGCTGTTGCAATATTTCCGAGTATACTCCTTGAATTAGTTGAACAGGTAAATTTAAATAGATGGAATAATATTAAAACACTTACTCGATTATGCCATGAAAAAGTTATCAAAGGGATAGTTCTTATTATGAACTCAACTTATTTTAAATTTAATGGATCTTTCTATATGCAAAAGTTTAGTACTCCCATTGGTTCAGTCATTTCTCTGATTTTAGTGGAAATAGTTATGCAAGGTTTGGAGGTCTTTTGTTTCAAGAAGTTTAATTTTGCTTTGCCTTTTTTCTTTTGGCATGTTCATTACACCTTATTCTGTGTTCTTATAGCAAAGTTGCAGATAGTTGTCGATGCTTTTAACAGTTTTGATCTAAACCTAAATTTACCCCTGAAATATAAATAAATAATAACATCAGTTTTTTTTGAACATATGAGTAATTAAATATCAGGATGGTAATATTATTACCAAATGTTACAGGAATAATGTTAAGAATATCTTTTTCCTAAATCTTTACCCACAAAAGTTAATTGAGACGTTATTAATTGAGATTGTTAATATTTTTATTACTTTTAGAATTAAACGGATCAAAAGTAGACAAAGTAATATTTTGCCTGCAGACAATCAGGAAGAGTTTAGGATTAAGAAGTTATGGATTCATACTATATTTCGTATACCATTTAAAATGGATTTAATAAGAACCTTTTTCAGGGATCCTTTAGATAATTTTGAAAAGGGTGGTGTTGTCAACAAGATCATTTGCAAGATTTGTAAGATCACTTACTCAAAAACAGACTGGAAGATTTCTTAATACTATTAGGATGGAGGAACACAAAAATTATGTTCGTTTGGAACGCTGTTATAAGAGTGTTCTTTCAAGCCATACAAAGGAATTTATTTATGTTGCCCATGATTTTGATTGTGATAATGTTGAAATTTTACATAGTGAAAGTAATGAGAGAAAGAGAGAATTTATGAAAATGCTTTATATTCAAAAACAAATCTTTGAGCGCCGGCATTTAAATCCAGTCTCTCTGAATACCACTCAAATAAATATTCGAAAATAGATGATGTACTGGATTAATGCTTTATAGTACATATAATAATTAATCAATTACATACTGATTCAATGCTTGTACAAAAACGATTCGTTTTTCTCGACTCACAATTGAGAAAAAACATCAAAACAGATACACTTTGTACTTGCGAAGGCAAAACAAGAAAACTCACGACCGGCGCTATTCAGATTTAGCGGACGCGAATACGACGGTGCTATTTCTGATGCGTTTATGATGGATATTTCAGGTATTTTCTATAACGGGTTTGCCCTTTGACCCTCACTGGATATTTCAGTTATATTTATAATGGGTTTGCATTTTGCTTCTGACTTGATTCTCAGGTATCAGGGAAGAGCATCGTGGTATTGTTGCTATACCTACCTGCTAAAATTTTTCTTGCTTTGATGCGGGTGCTGTCTGAGTGCCGAAAAATTGGATTTTGGGTTTTATTTAAAGTTAAAAGAATTTTAAATTTGATTTAAATCTCATTTAAATTTCTTAAATATAAATTTTTTTTAATTTTAGAAAAAAAATGTGTACGTCTATATGAAAGAAGCCCTTATGGCCAATTCTAGTTTAGGAAATATTCGTCTTCCTTTAAGGCAGGGTCAACACACCCAAGTAAAAGGCTTGGTCTTGGTCCTAAAATGTCAGGAATTTATCCGGATGTATGGCCCTATACGGAACTTCATTCCAACCATCAGGGATCTTTCCATGCTGACGTATACGTATATTCACAAATCACAATTTACTCTACGGTTGAGACGGATTCAATAAAATAATTACATATATAATTGCAACCTCTTGAGCATATGCAAAACTATCATTATGTCCAGTTAACGATTCAGTGTCGGAAGGAATAATTCTTTTCTCATTTCGAGAAAAGGGTTTTATGCCCTCATAGAGAAGTCGAAAATTTGAAACATCAATGATCTTACATGAGATGAGAAATGTTTCATATCGGAAATCTTTCATATTGTGTGGAAATTGGGAATATTGGTATTTTCAGAAGTCTCATATTTTCTTTTTTCCTGCATGTGTAATTTACATCAAATCTAATTTAATAGCTAGAATTAGAGAAAACTATTTAAGGATTGTTTGGAAAATAAATTTTTTCCGGATTCGTGATACGGTGTTGCCTCGTTGTGCGTAACTAAATTCCAGCTTGAAGCGGGCTTACACCTGGTCCTAGATGCATACGTATGCGCATACTTTACGCGCTTCTACGCATGTGTATGGTTTTGCATTTACATTGCATTTTATTATTTAGATTTTTGCCTTTTTTTGTAGCCTTTCAAACGCCGCTTGTCCTGCTTCATTCTCGTACATTGCGAGTTATTATCTACCACCCTTTTGGACAGCGTGTCACCCTGATAGTAATTAACAAAAAAAATGAAAGAAAATACGCTTTAGTTTTTTTGCATCCTTGTATTTCAGTTGATGCCTCTATGAAAAATGAAAATGCATTTAGCTGACAAGTTAAAGCCATTAAGTACAAATTAAATGAAAGAGCTAAATAGAAAATAATTATTCTGGTATATACGGTATACTTATTTGCTGAAATTAATTTGTTCCTAATTGCCGGAAAGCAAATTTCTTACTGGTTCAAGAAGAAAACACCAAGCTGGCATTTCTAATATCTTTCTTTTTTAAATCGAGTAAAATTACTTTAAGCAATTAAGAACGTTCTTGAAGTGTTTTTATAATCTATAATTATAATCTCGAATAACTTCTGCTTGTAATTTTATCTTCTTAACAAAAGGAATTCTAAGTTTAGTATAATTCCGGAGGGAATCTGATCAACAGGATTTTCGATCGACCTTTGTCCGCAGAACGTTGGAAGGTTCTTGTCGATCTGATGGATCAAGCGTTTTATAGAATCGACGTGACTGATCCCTTCTTATCGCATATCGTTCTTTGCTGGAAGTCGTCACTTTTTCTAATCTTAGAAGGAATTCTCATGTTCTTACTTAGAATATTTTATAATGATTTACTTCTTTTCTCAATACCTTAATGTTTCTATATGTTAGATATATAAAGGGTGAATGTAATAGGATATAAGAAAATGTATTTGCCTGAGTGAAAAAAATATTGTTTTGAATAAAAATAGTAAAATGTGTAATAGCGTTAGTCGTGTGGTCTAATTATAAATATTGGTTTGAAGTCATCAGACATTCACGATGTACTACGAACACAATGATCTTGATCTGTCTTGCGATAAGTGCGAGGGTCGAGGATTAAGGCTGGGCTCACAAGTGTCTCGTTCTTGCGAGCCACTAACGACGATAGTGCGATAACGATACGCGCTACCACAACCGTGTACATCATGTTTCATTAATGACCTTCTTGAGAATGCTTCATCCTAGAAGATGATCATATAAATTAAAAAAAGAGACCCTTTTTGGACTCACTGTTAACTTATTTAATCCTGGGTATGTGATTTGTTGTTTTTTATATTTTTTACGGTGCATATTCGTTGCATTTTCTATATTTATGATCATACTGATATCAAATATTGATATTGTTTTGATCTCAACTCAAGGAAACATAAAGCATATTTGATGAACGGTGGTCTTTACTATTCTAGCTTTTTCTGCTTTTTTGGTTGTTGTTAAATTCGTACTTCTACGGGGAAGACATCCAGTGAATTTTATGCGGGCCTATCCATGTTTGTCGCCACGCGCATTTTGTTCAAGAAATTTAATTTTCGCATTTTTCTTACAAAGTACGGAATATTTCACAAAATGATGTCTTATATCCTTTACAAGAAAACTAAACATATACAGTATGTCTTCTGTATATACCCAGAGATTAAAAAAATGGATAAAATAAAGAAAGAGGTGTTATCTATTAAATTCGACATTATCTTCCAGGTTCAATTTTGAAAAAATGGAAATTTGATTTGATAGAAGAATGCAGTTTTTCTTTTATATAATGTTCTCTTTTTTAAATTCGTGCTTATTAAAAGAAGCACACCTTCTGTAAGGTTATCGCGAATGACATTAAAAAAGATTAGGTGGCATGTTTTGTAAAAATATGTTGTTATGTTTAACAATGCTATGTTTATTGATAATTGTTATGTTATGTTTTGTAATTTCGTTAATTTTAAATCTCTTATTAATTTTGCAGACAATTTTGAAAAAGAACGATTAATTTCATGAGCGGCCGAAAAAATTAAATATATCGATTAAGTCAAGAGTTATAAAGGTTTAAAGAAAAAAAAACTTTTTTAAAACGTCCCTAAAATTAAAAACTTTATTTTAATAAACTTTCTAAACAAAACTTTATACCTGTCTTTTCCTTCTGCCTTCGCTCAAAGGGTTTCATTTTGATTAAATTCTAATTTTCTTTGTAAAAAACTGTACGATATTTAACGAAAAAATACAATTAAATACAAGTAGTTGATTTTTTCTGCTATTTTCTTGTAGAAAAGTAAAATTGGAAAATTTTTATATATTTTAATTCATATGTTTTACTTTGTTATGCCAATCTACATGATGTTATAGAAAACTACAGGATTTGACTATCTTTTAATTTGCATGTTTGAAGTCATAAAAATGCTTTTAATTTTACATACTTTATTGCATAAAATTACATATCATTACAAGCAAATACGAAATTTCACAATAATTAAAATATTCGAAAACTGTAGTGGAAATTATATTGTAAATACTGGTAGCTTATTGCAGACATGTACAACCTTGGCGTAAATTTTTGTACAAAAAGTACAAAAAAACATCTAACATTTTTCAGGAATCTACAAATATATACAACAAATTGCAAAGAAAATTACAGGAAAGTTTAGAATATTACAATGAGATCATTTTAAATTAAGATGTGTGTATGATTTCTATTACAAAAAAAAATCTTATGTTTAAACTTGAAAGAAGTTGCAGAATATTAAATGCCAATAATGAATAATCTTGTTTAAACAACAAGAATCCCTACGTTTGAAGTTATTTTTAAAAATATATAGCATTTAATATTTCATTTAAAATTATGTTTCTGCAATTTTCTCAATATTTGTCATCCTAGGACAGGACTTACCACTGTCCGAAGGGTGTTGACTACCGCGATAAGTGTCTAGGAATTTTACGGCTCACAACGAAGGGTTTAATTTTTTTCTGCTTGCATGCACGATACATTTCATTTTTCATATTAAATTTAATTTGTTGCGAAAGATTAGGGACAGTCGCACGACAACTTGAAAGAAAATTTAATGGGGCCTGTTTAATCTAGTCTCTAGAGTCTAGAGTCTAGACTGCCACTGGCAGTCAGGGCAAAAAAGAAAGGCTCTTAACTGCAAATCAAAATTAAAAAATTGAAAAAGAATTGACCACGATTACTGTTATCAAAAGATTTGAACTCTAGAAGATAGAATCTTTGTCATTGAATGTTGTATAAACTGAATTGTAAATTAAAAGACTCTAATTGGAATAATTTTAAATTTTTAAATTAAAGCCTAACATTTTTTTAATTCAACAGTTAAATAATTCACGAGTATAAGATGGAAGCTCTTAATAATTTTCAATTTAAAACTTGTAAATTAAAAGCCGTTAATTGTTCAATTTTTATTTGGAGTCAAAAAGTTGTTTTCTTTCAACCTATGGTGACAAATATTAAGAATATTAAAAGAGCCTGTACAATGTTGTCTAACTGATTGCTGCATACTTGAAAAAAATTGAAACGTTAGGCTTTTTGTTTTTTATTACTGATCATTATTATTGACTTTTAATATTCTACTATTCCTTAAAAGTTTAAACATAACAACTTTTTTGTAATGGCGATCATGTACACATATTAATTAAAAATGATCTCATTGTCATATTTTAAATATTGTTCATCCTGGGTCGGAAAAGAACAACTTTTTGGCTGAAAAACCTGTAAATTCCTGTAGATTCTTGTAGCAGTACTTTTTTCACAAATTCTTGTAGGAAATTCAAAATACAGTACAATGAAAAACCAAAAAGTACCAAATCCGTTCGAATAATATAAAAAATGTGTATTTTCATGTAATTTTCGTTGTAATTTATTCTAGTTATTTGTAGATTCTTGTGAAAATAGTTGTAAGGTTTTGTACTTTTTTGTTAAAATGTTTACGCCAGTGACACTTTTTTGGGCACCCTGATGTGTAATGGCTATAATAAGTAAATATGCCTGGATGTGGATGCTATTTTACATAGTTTGAACGCTTTCAGCGTCCCTCATTGTTCGCGTTTATATACGACCGTAATAGCCCTTTTCTTTCTTGTACTCAGCGTACCTACTTGCATTCTGTTAAGATTTTACATGCGCACGCGCCCATGTTGATATAACACGTGGGACGCGTGTATACTCCACTATACAAGCAATACCCTGCAACTGCAACTGCAACTGCAACTGCAACTGCAATTCTGCACAACTAGCTAAAAAAATTAAACCTTCACTACCTAATCTCTCATCTTAGATGCAACCGAGCCCCTTTTAAGTAAGTACATATATAGCTATGGAGGAAACTGCTTTTGCATTCGTGCGTCGCTCCGCATTCACCACGCTTCGATGCCGACGATTAGGTCTGAACTTCGAAATGCACTTAAAGTCACGCTATTGCGGTGAATTGATTTATACTAATCAAAAACCTCAATCTAGGTTTCGGATCCAAGCCGCATTTGGTTCCTCAAAGAACGATTCAATCCATTTAAATAGCAGATAAAACGGCCGTTTTTGATTTCATTATATACAGTTGATATTTCATTCCAAAAGTTATTTTATTTATAATCAAATACAGTTAAATATAACTTTGAAAATTTAAACAATATAGTACAATAACATAATCCCAATTAGGAATAAACAATTTTTTAAAATGTTAAAGTATAAAGTATAGTATTGTGAACCTGAACCAGATTTAATTGCAAGGTCTTTGAATATGGGATTTGTGTCTGATTATGGTAGTCTAATATCCCGCGAACGTTTTAAAACCAAACACGAAAAATTCATCGAGCCTTTCCTGAAAATAGTCAATTTTTATATTACATTATATCACATATTACATTTTTACAAATTAAAACAGTACGCGTTTTGGAAACTATAATAGGATGCTTCAACTATGATTTAAAATTTTAAAGAAACCCTCATTTTTCCATTGAAAGTTCAAAGCATCGAATACACTCTAAGTCTAAATCAGGCAAAATTTTACTGATTAGTCATTTCTACTGATAAAGCATGAATCAATCAATTTTGTTGACTGAATGAAATTTTCACACATTAAAGTTTATGGATTAGATATTTTTCTTTAATTCATTATTATTATTATTATTACACCATTAAGCCGTTTCCCTTTCGGGGTAGGCGTGACTCACTCGGTAGGGAGGGGAG
>JAAAKG020008111.1:0-21241 GCA_010014905.2 Druon quercuslanigerum
AAAAATACTTTTCCTTAATTTTGAGTTTTAATTAGGAAAATAAAGAACGGCAAAGAATTGAAAATAAACTCGGGCCAACACTGGGCCAAACTGGGCGATCTAGCCTAGCAATTAAACCGGGCCCTGGCCAGATTTGGCGTTTCATTCGAGATTGGCCCAGGCTAGATCACCAAGCCAAGGGCTAGTTTCGTCAAGCCTGGGCCCAGTTTCGGCCATGGCTAAATTTCTGCACGGGTGAAGATACCGCAGGTATTTTCTTATACGTTTGCTTCAGCTGGTCATGTATTAAAAGGAAGCTTCAGCTCTGGTAAATAGTTTGAACGCAACTCTCGGCGTCGTCAAAAATTCTGAAAAGGGATTCTTGCTCGAAACCTGATAAAAAGTGCTGAGATAAACGAGCAACAGTACTTTTACGCTAATTAGAAGACAATTACAGGTAATTTGAGGTTAGAAGTCACGTCCAATCTTAATGTGAAAATATTATTTTTAATTGATATAAGTACTTACTTGGACTTTCCCCGCGTGAGCATGGGATACTTGCGATTGCTTGAAGCATCCGGACTCTCAGAGTGCTTTTTATTTTAGGTATTTTTGTGAATTTATTTGCAATGATTGCCACTTGTAAAGCTTGACACTTGAAACTATAATGCAATGAGTAAACAAACAGAATAATACTATCGCCATCTGTCGTCAATTTTAAGAACTTTAATCTAGCCAGGCCCAAGCTCGAGCCATTGCAAAATTCAAACCAGGCCCAGGCTAGGGGCCAGACTAGGCATCAAACCAAAAAGATTAACTTTATTACCGAAAAATACCATTTTTCAATATATTACACATGAAATTGGAACAAAATAGTTCAATGCTAAACTAAAAACGATGTATTTCCAACGAAATTGGATAGTTTCGAACTAAAAAAGATAAGTTTTCAACCAAGAAAGTATTAGTTAAATTTTCAGTTTAAAAAGTTAGTTTTCAACACACAAAAAAAACAATTTTTTAACAAATAGTTCTTTCTTTGGTCAAAGAGATAAGTTTTCAACTAAAACAAAATAAAAACATTTTCAACAAAATAGTTAAGTTTTCAACCCAAAGAAATTAGTTTTTAAACCAAAATAAATAATTTTTAAGCAAGAAAGATTTTTTAGACAAATGAGAAAAACATTTCAACCAAATAGTTGAACTTTCAAGTCAAAATTGTTAAATTTTCAAGCTAAAAAGACGAATTTTCTACAGAATAGATGAACGTTCGACTAAAAAACATCAATATTCAACCAAAACAGAAATATAGTTACCTTTTCAAATGGTTAGACTTTCCACCAAACAGATGAATCTTTAACCAAGGCAATTTATTATTAAATTTTAAGATAAAAAGATTAATTTTCTATCAAAAAGTTAAATTTTCAAACTAAAAATATTAATTCTCGGCAAAAAATGTATTAGTAGATATTTATATTATAGTTATAGTTGATATAAATTAATTTACGTACAAGAAAAATGACCAATTGAGTTAAAGGGTTACGTGCCGAGGAAGAAAAAATAACGGTTAGTATTATTTTTAATTATATTATTATTTTTATTTTTTCTTGCTCGGTTGTTAACCTTTAACTCAATTGATCTTTTTTTTAACGTCAATAATGTATATTAACTTTTTGTCACTTATTTTGTTGAATTTTCATTGTTTTTATCCCTCAAATCAACTTGATACGCATTATACATGTTTTATTTGTTAAATAAGATCTATCTGCCTATAAATAAACAATTTTTATATTTTCGGATATTTGAACCTTTACTTAAATGATTTTCGAATAACTCACCAATCGCTAAACTGATTTTTCGGTAATCTGAACCTTCGCAAACTTCGGTCTTCTGAAATTTGAACTTTCAGTAAAATGGACTTTCGGAAAAATGAATCTTCGCTAAAACTATTTTCGAATAATTCAACATTCGTTGAAATGGTCTCCGCTCAATTAATTTTTCGGCAAATTAGTTTTCCTTAAAATAAATTTCGGTGCCCTGATATTCGCTATTTTAATTTTCGGTCACTTGAACTATCGGAAAAATGACCGGCTGTCTAGATAGTACGGGTTCCGAATGTTTTTGGCCGGCGTAGTGGGGGGTTTCTCGGGTACGAATATCTTGTTCCGGCTTGCGAACTTCGCATACGCATTTATTATTTTAACATTCAACACTATCACACTAAAATCGCCATATTTGATCTAAAAACACATCGTCTTTCATGCCGAAATCACATGAAAAAGTCGCGAACAAAATTTATAACGACATTTCATACTTAATTCGAAAGACATTTCTTTCATTGTAGAAGTTTTATTATACCTGCATTATTCAGCCTCGATGACTGCGAGTGTTTACGCACTCATGGTTTATGTTTAGAATCTGTCGAGTTCGAGGGTTCAAATCCAAAGAGTTGACCAAAGAGTTGACGTCTGCTGAGGATTAAAAATTCACGGCTGATAAAACTTGCAATTATTTAATAACTAATTTTTAAATAAGAAATTCAGAACTTATCTTTCTCAAAAGCTTTAAGCATATACAGTTTTCCATAAAAATATTAAAACTGTCACTTTCTTGGTAGTGAACCAGTTTGAGATAGGAAAAAATGGACAGCGTTTTTATATTCGCCGTTCAAACAACATAATTATCGCAGATAAATAGTATAAACATTTATAAAGTTTGAAGCGGATTACTGATGGCCCTCAGAGGGGTTTCAAGATATCAAAAATAATCTGGTTCCATCTCACGAGCTAAACTTCAGGATAACTTGAAATTGTCTTGGATTAGTCTTTACCCAAGCCAAAATCAAGACCGAATATTTTTACCTGGATAAGTAGCAGTAAGAATTCCTTAAAGAACTTTTTTTTTTAATTTTCGGTTCAATCTTGAAAGTAAAGTAATATTTGACACTATTTGTCATTCTATGATTATTTGATTGAATCTACTATTTAAAATATCATATTATTTACATGAATTGACATGGGGCAGTGCTGCCAACATTCAAAAGTGTTTATTTCACTGTCCTTTGTCTCAAAATTTAGTTTCTTAATTTTCAATTTAGTTTTTTTTTAATCAAACAAAAACTAGGTGTCCTATGAAAAAGTAGTTTGCAACAAATTAGTAGATACTTTTTAGGTACTCAACTTTTGTCTTCTCATATTTTTTATGTGGCTTAGTTTGACCACACAATTTAATTATTAATTTTTTCTTATTCTTTGTGCTATCAATTTTTAATTTTTAATTTTAAAAACAGTTCAAAAAGTTGTTATGGTAATCTTGTAGGGATTTTTAAATTTTTTAAGTTTTTAAGTTTTTCTTTTCTTGATTTTTTTGTGTGTCGTCCATTTTGAGTACTATGAACAAGCACGCATAGAGCATTTAAATCTTAAGAAAAATGGTCTCAAAAATTTGTTAAATGCTCCAAATTTGTATTCAAAATAGCTGGCTAATGAACTTGACCTTCAGCTTCTGACACTAAAGGAATATACCAAAGGCCGATCTAATAAAATTATTTTTTCAAAAGTTGTCGTGCTCACAGACAGACATGCAGTCATACCGTAATCTAATACCTTCTCTGATGTGACTGTAATAGTTATTTAATTATGAAATTATTTTCGCTACTTAAGTAAAAGAGTAACAACGCTTTATTGTGAAACTACAGGTTTTATCTCACATGTTTTAGTCAGGTGTTATTGAACTGATGAGGAAATAAATCTAGCATTACTGATTAATTCGTGAAATTTCTGTCCACTGTTCAATCAGAGAATTTGTTGTTGGATTATATTAAGAGAAAAAGTTTAAAGAAACGCATTTTCAGCTAAGGCACTTACAATGAGAGGTAGCGAGATGCAAGTGGCCGATTTGACAGGAGCTTTACAGGGTAGAAAACGTATATTAAAATCAATTAGATGGCAATTCCTTTTTAATAGAATTCTACGTTAAATCGTAAAATATTTATAAATTAATGATATATTGAATAATATACTCTCAAATTTCATTGCATATGGCGATGTAAAAAGTTACAGGATATTTATTGTGCGCCACGCTCGGAAAAGAGTCAAAATTTTTTGGTACGCGTGATTAATTATTCATTTTTTCTAATTAGTTGTGATTTTCTGGAAAAGTGAGACTTACATCGGAGTTTGGCACCTACTGCAAGGTTAGTTGACATAATTATACAGGGTGGACACGCTGGGGCTTACCAAAAAGTATGCAACCCGTCTGACACGCCAATGCTATTTTTATGGCATGTATGCTGGGTTGCATACTTTTTGGTAAACCCCAGCATGTCCACCCGGTATATAATTCATACACACACTCTTAGAAAAATCAGATAGAAATTTAATATAAATGTGAGTAAAGTAATTTGCATATATCGCATATGAAATTTTAAATGCCAGAATTTTGTAGAATTAATATACATGCATATTAATTTCGGTAAACAGTATTTATAATCAAAGTGCAATGTCTGGGTGGTATTTTCTTCAAAATTCACCGTGAACGTCAGAATTTCAACGTGAGATATCATTGCTTATATACTAGGTGTGTTTTTATTCTCCTAATTGCACTTTTCCTCTTAGAACCCAGTATAACGTATGTTTAACTATATAAAAACAATTATGCTTCATTATTTAAAACTGCAAATTACTGCCAAAATTATTTTTGTTTCGTGTAAAGTAGAGTTACCTTACTTCTCCAAGAATTGGTCAAATTTATATGAAATTTGAAATGCAGCCTCTTAATTCATATTTCATTTACACTGACGTGCGCAATGCTGCACGGAGAAAAATAATTATTGAAAAAAAGATATTAAAAACTTGTATATTTAACCATAATATATACATATATTAAAAAAGCGAAATTTTATCGGAGCAATGTCGTTGGTGTGATGTAGCGATAAAATATTTTAACCCCGAAGTTTTGGTTGAAAATGGATCATGAGTTTTTGGATGTATTATAATTTTCTCATGAAAATGAGAAATCTGCTACAGAAGATTGAATAATTGTGAAAAAGGCGAATGCTTAAAGATTCGGACATCAGGAACAGAGGACTATGATATAAAATCCTATTGGATTTCATAGAAAATGGCATGCTTTATAGTTAATTTTTGCAAAATTAAAAAATATTTTTTGAATATCTTATATTCTGCCAATTAATATCTTGCATATTGTTGGTTAAAATCTTCTTTTTAATATATACGGATGCTTTGCTTCAATATCTAGATTTCTGTCCCATAGTCAAATCGCTAAGCTGTCAAATAGTAATATCTGGGTAATCTGTGCTAATATCTATTTTTCTCCGTGATGACTTGTTTTGGTTAAGAAGCAACAAATTTCACTCATTTAGTGTAACAAAAAACTATCGAAATGTTATTACAGTTTAATTATTTCATGTTATTTCGTACTTTTTAGCCGAAAATGCCGACCAGTGGCGGACTGACATGGGGGCGAATAATTATTGCCTTTATACAATTATTTTAATAATTGCTAAGCTTACCCAGGTAAAAAATATATATTGTTTATATATAGTGGAATAAGACAATGATATTTTTCATTTGTCTCATGAACATGTAAAACCAATGAAAAATGTCAGTATTTTGTCTACTATATATAAGTTACATATAACTTTATCACCTGGGTAAACTTAATTTTTATATTCCATAAAAAATGATTAATAACGAATTTGGAACTCTTTTGTGGATGAATAAATTTCGTCCATGTGTTTTCTTCATTTTTCGTGTCTTTTGTCCCAAAAATCTATCAAAGCGTGATTAACAAAATTGTATATATTTTTTTCGGATGGACCATTTTTTTCAATTTATCTTTTTTTTTAAACTTGCATTGTTAGACCACGACACAGAATTTTGTATTTTTCATTGTTTCTGTCGTGTGATCAAAATTTGCATTTTCGATTTTTCAAAAGAATTCAAAAAGTTGTTATGGCAGTCTTGGGCGAGGGGGAGGGGGGTCAAGTTTTACACATATGTAATACGTTCCCGCTACAGTTCTTTTGGAACCGCTTTTCCTTTTCTCCTGTGAAATTTGCTTTAATTTTATTTCAAATTCCTCTTCTATATTATACTTACACTTAGAAATGCAACAAGTTTTTCATTTCAGTTATTTCAATGAATTTCCAAATATTTCAATTGCTTAAAAAATATTTTAAAATATTTATAAAATATTTGAAATATTTTGCAAAGATTTCACAAAGATGCCAATGATTTCCAAAATTTTTTTAAGCATTTGCAAAGATTTCGGTTAGAGTTAAAAGATTTCACAGACTTCAAGGATTTTCCGAAGATTTCAAATATTTCATCAAGATTTCGGGTATATTTAAAAGATTTCATAAAGATTTCAATGATTTTTCAAATATTTCAATCACTTAAAAAAATTGTCAATTATTTATAAAATATTTGAAACATTTTGCAAAGATTTCGGACAGATTAAAAAAAAATTCACAGATTTCAATTACTTCTCAAAGACTTCAACAATTTCAAAAATATTTCCAAATATTTTAAATATTTGACAGGGATTTTAATGGTTTCCCAAAGATTTCAAGGATTTTACAATTATTTTCAATATTTTAAATATTTGACAAAGATTGCAACGATTTTAGAAAGATTATAAATATTCGACAAAGATTTTAATATCTGGCGTAGATTTTGAATAGATTAAGAAGATTTCACAAAATCATTTATTTCACCAAGATTTCAGATAGATGTTTAGAAAAATTCAAACGGTCTGATGAATGTAATCATTCGATTTCAGAGGCGGCAACAAACGGATCGTAATTTGTCCATTTCAACTCAGAAAAGATTCTCTGAATAAAAGTGAAGCCTATCGAAAGTGAATGATAAAATTTAATTCCTCTATTTTTAAATTTTCAATTTATCTTAAAAGAAATTTTATTTGGTTGATAGTATTTTTTATCGATTGCTTCACCTACTATTGAAAAATTACAGTGCTACTTTATATTTTTTAATGCACACTACATATTATACGAATAAAAATCTATTAAATAATACTGCTAATAAACGAAATTATAACGAAACGCAAGTATATCAAAATTTCACCACAACTTTCGGTAATGAATACCGTGAAAATTTTCACCGTGTCCTTAGGGAACTAATATGAGTAATTGAAATAAGTGAAATAATTAAGAATAATTTTTATCTACTTCTCTCTATTACATTAAATAAGAAATTAATTATTTTAACTAAATGTTTAGTTAATCTAATTTATAAGAGTAGTGAAAAAATTTCAAAAGTAATTCCAAAAGTTGGATTACTTATTTTTCCCAACTAAGTAAACTAAGTTGACAATTTACCTTTTAAATGTACCATACACTTTTTTTCGTATCATTCCCATCACGACAGTCTCACATCTCATTGTATTTTTGCACGGAAAAAAAATTCTTGAGTCGAACGAGTGAATCGAGAATATATTAAACTCAAAGAAAGTGTCCACTTATAGATTAGGTAAAAAGTTTAGTTAGTTTAGGTTAACATTTAGTTACTTTATATAAATTATTCTCGTAAATCAGTAATTTTGACAAAGTTGCTAATTTCGAGAGCTTATTATCTTCGACAGATTATGTATAATATTATTATCTTTATAGATTAGAAAAATATTTAGTTGTCACAGAAAGATATTAATTTATAGCAGCCAATTTTTCGTCTGGTATCGAGAAAGTGAATTTCCATGATATCCGTATAATGAATTTGGAGGTCAAGTTTGTTGCTTTCTAACGTTTCTTAATATTTCAATATAGTTACCGCCTATACTATCGAAGCAATTGTAAATTATTATCACCGCCATACAAAATCTATTTAATATTAACATTCGCGCACATTTTAAGTGTTAAAAATCGTTTAAATGACTAAAGTAAATCTCAACTGTCACTGCTCCCGATTATACTGTCGCCATTTCATTTCACTGCTCCCGTAATGCACCGGGGTGGTCTGCCGATAATTCCTCCAAACACCTATTCTTAATATTTCTTTTGCAGCTATACTTATTAGGGGTTTGACTATACGATATCCCAGATATATCGAAAATGGTCAAAGATATTCATTTTCGCTGATTCAGGGATGTTTCTAAATTCCTGCGTTCGTTTTCAGCTAAATGTTTAGCTATGATAAGGAATAATATCCTTGTCCCAGCTCAATTTTTTTCAACGTGTGAGCTCGAAATACATTGAGCCATATATTTGTTACAGATAGGGATAGAACATGCAAAGAGGCAATAATCATTCAATGAAAAAGTCTCATTTGTATTACTGCAGTATAAGGAGCGTGTAATATAATCCGTAATGCCTTTATAAATGGCTTTCATTGCATGCGGGGGTATGGTCTTCCGTATGATATATATGTCTCTCTCTCTCTCTCTCTCTCTGCGCGCGCGCGCGCGCGCGCGTGCGTGTGTGTGTGTGTGTGTGTGTGTGTAATACACTTGCATATGCATAACTCCTACCATCGGTTGAATCTCACACCTGGGGGGAGGGGGGCTTGGCCTCCACGATGCAATACCATATCGCCAATCAAAATGTAAGCGAAAGTCACTGGAATTTATGCTATTAACGAAATGATATACACATCGGCGTTATACCGATTTTCACGATATTATCGACTACTGCCTATACTTATTTGCGAATGCTGTTTGTGCTCTTCCACTCATGTTCCACTAATGTTGCACAAGTCGAAAGTCGAGTGTCAAAATAAAAGCAGTCGTAAGTATTATACTTATCACACATAGGATGGAGATTGCGTGTCGACGAAAATCGACTTTACTGCGCTGTAAGCTCCAATAACTTCAAATAAAGTCGGTATCAAAATTACGCGCTCCTCACTTTGAACGCTCACCACTCGTTCAAAAAAAATCCCAGGAAATTCTAGCCGGGTACGCGTGAAAGCTTCAAGTCTCCCGCGTTGTAAAATGTGTCAAAAAACGAAGTTTTGAACGTACTTTTTTTAAGCCTATCGAGACTTTCCAAAACGAGCTGGAAATCTTAAAACATCCTAAAAAATTGACAGACACACCTTAAAGTGTCTAGAATGCAACGCAGTTTTCAAAATTCCGCAATATCACATTGCTTGCTAATTACAGACCGTTTTCCGCAAAATCTTATTTTGGACAGAAATAATAGCCTAAAATGTGCAGTTTAGCAACTTGATTGAAGTACACTTTAAAAAAATGAAATTAGATCAATATTTTGCGAAATAATCCATAAAGAATATTTCGCGATTTAAGGAAAGTAGGCGTAGTAGGTGTAGAAAAAGTGTTAGTAAAAAAGTATCCATTTCACAGCGATAGCTTAGGAGGAAGGGGATACCGGCTCACACACAAGTCAATATTTGGGAGGGGAAAAGGCATTATTTTAATCTTAATTATATGTCAGGGTATAAATAAAAAGAAAAGCACATTTATTCAGAGTAATTTTCTATATCTGATGGTATTGAAAGATCAATAGGTCTAATCACGGATTGAAATCGTAGAGTTTCCGTGGAATTTTATGTAAAAGTTCAATGTCAAGCTTAATTGATATTCTAAAAATGCTCCAGTTTTCTAAAGATGTATGTCGGACATTTGACACTTTGCGAACGTTATTTTAACTTTTAAGGACGTTTTTGGATGATATTTTTCCCGCTGGGTGTGATTTCGGGAAAAGGCTTTCATCAATTCAAATTCAATTTCTCATTCGGCACAAATGTCACATAAGAGGTTATTAGAACGTCATAAAAATCCCCTAACGTCATATCAAATGATGTTTTTAGAACTTCACTTTTTCTGACACAGGACATCCCTGGAACATTCTAATAACGTCCTTTTGGCATTGACTTCAAAGAAACGTTTTTAGGATGTACTAATTTTTTTTCTACTGGAGATCAACTTTCAAGCTGCCTGGGAGGTCTCTTCAGAAAAGGCGGGATAACACTGTCATGCGGTAAAGGATTGACGAGAAGACATACTTTCCAAAAGGAAAAATGTCATCAAGAGATGATAAAGTAACCAAATAAAAATTAAATTCATCAATTACCCGAGAAAAAGTAATTCGTCTTGGCTAAGTCTTCTTCCAAGACATAGACAAGATATAGCCAAGATGTTTTTGTAAATCTCGCCCCTGGCCGCGAGCGAGACTTTATTTTTGGTATAGAGCCGAAATTTGTCGTCTTCAAGCCAAAATCAAGGACATCGACAACAAAAGGCTCTCAAGACCTCCAAGAGTCATCACTAATCCGCTTTAAATTTTACAGAATGTTTATACTATTTATCTCCATGGTATTTATTTTTAATGCATTAATTATTTTGTTTAGCTGCAATAATTATATTCAAAAGATGGTAAATCTAAAAATGTTATCCAACTAGATACTTGTAGAATATCACAGTTTTAATCTATTTGCGGAAAATTTCATATACCTGTAGTTCTTGAGACTGGCAGGTTCCGAATCTTGATTGAGCAAGTCATTTATTACAAAATTAAAAGTTATATTGGTCACAAAATATTAATCCTGAGCAGATATCGACTTTTTGGACCCAGTCTAGCTACCTGACTCTTAGAAATCGCAGGCTCTGCCGGTGGGGTCCACAGTTTGTAGGGTCGGAACATAATAGGCTAAAAATGCACCGGAACATAATAGGCTAAAAATGCACAAACGAAAGCTTTTGTAATGTTGACCTTGGAAGTTATTAAAGCCCTAAATTGTTAATATAACTTTCATTAGACAACATTTTGTTTACTTCTCAAGACTTAAGCTTCTCGTCTTAAGACAGTTCCACCTCGACTGGTCTTAATATTTACAAAAAAAACTTCTCTACTCAAGACAAGTCCATCCCGACTTATCATAAAAATCCGTCGTAAACCTTAGTCATAAACTAAATATTCACGTTTTCGACTACTAAGTCTCGCCCTCGGCCGCCAGCGAGACATAGCTGTCTTGGAGACGAACTCAAGACGAGCCAAGTGGATTTCAAGACGAAATAGTCTTACTCAGGTAACAACAGGGTTTTTAGGATCTTTTTTCTCATGAGAACATGGTGTGAAAATTTATCTGAAGTTGACCCTCTGACGTTCACACTTGTCTCGGAAAAAAAGTTATTTTCATCCACCCTCTGCATTCGACTCTAGGACTATGCCTGGAATTCAATTGCTGGCTTTCTAGGGGATAATGGCGAAGGGTTGTTTTAATGAATTTATAGACTGAGGGTAATCCCTCTAAAGGGCAAACACCCACAAATACTTGTTGACACGTCCGATGTCCCCGAAGAATTTTATTCGACATCCTCATGAATAGCTTTTGAGTACATTTGGTGCCTAAAAAATCTTTCTTTATTGCAGAATATAAATATTTAGTAAACAAATGAAGAAGATGAACGATAGCTTAATACAGAGAAAGTGGTTTTATAATAGAGGAAGTTAAATCCCCACAACAAATATTTGTTTTTATTTTCAAAATTAAAATTTAAGATTGGACAAACGTCTTAACAGAGACATAAAAAGGTCAAACTTTCGGCAATATAATTCAATTAGCAGACTGATTAGGCTTGAATGTGGGAGCTCGAGTAGTGACTCAGGCTTTTCGCTCTTGAGATAGGCTCTGTTTTGATGGGACAGAATCCGAGTATCTTATATTTTTATAGGAATCATTTAAATGGTTTAAAGTTTAAAGAATCGAGTATGGTATATTCGCGTATTTTTATATTATAATAGCATAGTGCGCCGTGGCACGCAATCAACATTCCAAGCAGGACTTAAACTTCAAGATCTTGAAGAGTTGTAGACCATCGACATGCCGCATGAGCTTGGTTTTGGATCTTTCGAGACTGTAACAGTTGTACGATACCAGTTTACCGGACGTTCAGAGCTGCGCGCCATATCCGTCTTACGGAGTGAGATTAGTAAATCCACATTATTAGCTTTAATGAGCCGAGACGCCGCGCTGGCCGCCTCTTGCCCAGAGCGATCCTGACAAGGTGTGTGGCGAAACTCAGTTGCAGGGTGGCCTTCTCGTACCCTGAAACATCCCGAATACTGTTACTATTAATCGACTGATGATTCGCCGAATGTTCCTGAAAATTTCACGGTAGTCTCACGTCCCTGATATACCAACCAACCATCAGGAGACGAGCCATCGATCTAGTTTTATCGACGCAACGGATCGGAATGTCCTCGAAAAGTCGCGTCGCGTCGCGCCGCGAGATCAATTTCTGGCCTGTGCGTTGATTTGGCTAATTGACGTATTGTATAATTTATGAGAGTCGATGCTGCTCCTGCTATTTCCGAGGCGAGGGTATTCGTTACAGTTTACACCATCAGAGTATAAATGTCGTAATAGTGTTTGAGAATTGCGGGATGATGAAATAAGGTACCTTTCAATGGGTCAAGCTGTTGCCACTATCAATCATTTTTACCACCGTATATCAACTGGTAATCGACAAATGAATTTTTTTTCAACGCAGGAGCTTTCAGGTAATATACGCTTTTATATTAGGAACTGATTTACTTTGAAGTCGAATAAAAAAGTGTTTTGGATCTTACATTCGAAATTGGAATGTGTAGAATTTATTTCCAACAAAAGACCCAACTCGGAGAAAATTTAAGTGGATGAATTGTAAAATATGTTAAATTGCTCTCGCTGACTGAAAATATTAAATTAACTTGATGTTTATTTTGTTAATCTACTGATCAAATTTTTTATGAAATATTTCTTAAAACATTTAAGAAAATGAATTAAAATTGGAAAACGGTAAACATTTTTTGGATTTACAATTATAATGATTTAAAGAAATAAATTATCACCCAGAAAAAAAACAGATACAAAAACAGAATATCGAAACACGCGCATGCGCGCGCACACACATACCCACACATATATATTCTGATTTAAATAAAAAATTTCTACGTTTGCAGTCCAAGAATGCAATGTTATAAAAAAAAAGTCTTGATAATACAATAATTTTGCAGAATATAATATGCATACGTAAAGTTAGAATTGTTAGAAAATAATTTTTTTCTTACACACTAAGGATTTACTTAAAAATTCAATCACTGTTTCTGAGAATTGGATTTTTGTTCCAAAAATTTCAATAGTTATTTATGAAAATCCATTTAATTAAGATCCATTCGCACAAAAATATATCAAATAGTAAATAGCAATTTTATCTTGCGTGGTAGGATTCACGCCGAATCTACAATCATAAAACGTCATCACGATGATTAACTTTCTGATGTCACCTTCTCGTATTTTACTTGATCCAATGAGAAGGAAGAATAATTCAAATTACTTAGGTCCGCAGGCTACGTAATATTAGCCATCATTCTCAAAGTACTTATACCAAGTGCCTTCTTCTCCATAAAGTGAGAGGCATAATGTTCATTGGGTGCGTCTACGAGATAATGCGAGCGTAAAAGTCCGAGGAGTGAACGAGAGAAAGAGTTAAGAGAGGATAAGAAGTCACCAATCGAAAGAAGAGAAAGAAAAGGATAAGGTGAGTGGGGTGTGGGTGAGGGGATGAAGGGGCTCTGGCTCATAGTCTATGATTATGCTCTTGACTTTCGCGGTCAAGCTTCCTTTCTGCCTCTGCAGCGGTTTAATGCCGCTTCAGGTCCGTGCTGCTATTTATAGAGGCTTATTACTTTATTGCATTGGACTCTGAATGTATTCCGCCCACGTATACTAAGAGCTTGCTTTTCAATTGATTCGTGGATGCAGACCGCCACCCGTTCCGCGAGGGAATCGCATTGAACTTAGAGATGTCCAAAATTAATTCGGGTTACCAATTTTTTTCGTTCAAGGACATGTGACACTTTGTCGTGTGGTAAATCGGGTACAGTTCCCTCGGCTTTTTTTCTACAAAAATAAAAATGTTTATAAACTGAATTCGGACATGCTATAAAATATCATAACGGACGTCCCTCGACTCTTTTTTTAGGGATAATAATAACAACCAAAATTATTGTGCTAAACAAAAATGGTATGTTTGTGCATTATGTTGAGATAGGATCGGTTTTCAGTTCTCTGTCATTCCGATAATGTAGGTCTCTTTCGTACCGAAGCTGTCGGTAAGCACTTTAGAATAATTATGGAAGAGAATTGTAACACACATAACCTCAAAACACAGCCACACACACACACACACACACACACACACACACACACACACACACATATCAAATTTAGCTGAATTAAATGTTTTTGTATTAAACCACACAAAAAAGTGTGAAGGGACGTCCGTTAGCATATTCGCTATCATTTCTCAGACTTTAAGACAAAATATTTATTGTTCTTGAAAAAAAGCCGGGGGAACCTAAAAGTGGTAAAATCGATAATTTTCTAAGTCACATGCCCTTAAATAGAGTTTGTAAGAACCCTTAGGTCGTTGAAAAGTTTTAAGTCAATCGAACGGTATGGGATTACATGAGGGTGAGAAGAGGTGAAATTAACCCTTATACATATACGAAAAGAATTATATTTATTTAGACTTTGAGCTAAGATAAAGTTTACATCGATTCCAGATGAAAGGTTCACGGCAACAAAAGTTAACCTTGCTACATAAACTTTACATGGATCGAAGATTCTCCATTTTTTTCGAGATGTAGCAAGAATTACAACGCTGATTCGACATGTTTTACCGAAATTTGCTCAGTTCAGCGTGACGCAGCAGACGAGATCAGAATTAATCTCCAATCCTCGGAGAAAATTTCCCCTAAATATGTTTAATTTTTAACCGCTGCAAGTCTTACCTACAACAAAATTTAACTTTTGTTTTTTCTGAGTTGTTTTAAATCTTGTTTTCAGATTTATACGTCGAATTCACTCATACTTTGCCATTTTCCCATTCCTGCTAAGGATACCGTAGCAGACGATAGCTTTTATTTCATCGTAGAATAAACTTTCGCCAAATAGCATGTAACCATTAACAGCGGGAAATTTCACAGAAAAAAACTAAAGTTAAATTTTGTTACAATCTAAAATTTATCGCTGTTAAAGTTTATATGCTATTTAGTGAAAGTTTATCCTACGATAGAATAAAAGCTGTCGTATATAACAGCACAGAAAAAATAAAAGTATAAAAATTTGTTGCAGGTATAAAGACTTGTAACGGTTAAATATTAAACATATTTCAGCGAAAGTTTCACCGAGGTTAGGAGAATAATTCTGATCTCGTCTACTGCGTCACGCTAACGTGAGCAAATTTCGGTAAAACATGTAGAATCAGCAACAGAAAGCACGAAAAAATTGTTCTTACTGATATATCTCCTCCGAAATAATTTACACTATTGTAGACGAATTAGAACGTATTTAATACGACTATAGATAGCGCTGGCGTCGTAATTCTTGCTACATCTCAAATAAAAATGGAGCGACTGTGAGGCGAAAGATTATCCAGACAAGGTTAAAAATCGGAAATTACCTTCGATTCATGTAAAGTCTATTTGGCAATTTTAATTTTTGTTGCGGTAAATCTTTCACTTGAAATCGATGTAAACTTTATATTTAGTTTTTTCTGTGTTTACGCAACAAAATTTAACTTTAGTTTTTTCTGTGATAAATAACCTGTCATGAAAGGTGCCAGTTTCTGACCGTTGAGTTTGGAACCACTTTGGGTTGATTTCATCGAGCGCACTTTTTCGAAGAAGAATAAAATGATCTCAATTTGTCCGTACGCAACAGTGTGGCTCAAATTGGTATATATATATATATATATATATATATATATATATATATATATATATATATATAAATACACGAACATTCATAATAGATTTAATGCTATCACGATGATTTATATTGATCAAAGGAGATGTTTAGGCCTTCGGGTTCAATCGTGTACAAAAAACTACGATTTTTTCCGACGTTTCGTGAACATTGCAGTTCAGTTTTTGAGGGCTGACCTGAAACCTGATCTGAAGAAGTGAACTGCGATGTTCACGAAACGTCGGCGAAATTCGTAGTTTTTGTACCAGATTCAAGGTCTTCTTTAAAGCGATAAGCCTCTATTTTCGCGTAATTAGTTCTGGAGCAGCGGCTTCAAACAAGTCCCAAATCGTCTTCACAAATTGCAATAGTGTGTTTGCACCATACGCAAATAGGTCCTCCATGGAAGAGTTGGCCCAATGGACCAGGGTCGGGATGATGGAGCGATAAGACGTGGATGGAGGCTAATGGAATTAAGCAAGTACCGCGGTTGCATTGAAGGGACGTGACGCTATGCTTCACCTGTCTCCGCGGCACTAATTGTCGAACGCGAATGACGCTGGATTGTTCCTTCGAGAGAATCCAAATGACTTGAGCCATGAAGGATAAGGATAGCATGGAAGAAATGAAATAAAGCCGAGAACTACAAACACACGCACACCTCTCTTTTCTTTTGATTGCTGCCGTTTCGAGCGTGACTCGACCGCGAAGACTCGGAAGCCTTTTTACGGTCGCCATAACTAATAAGTCACATACGCGACACTCCCGTGACATTCATTGCCAGATTGGTTCCGAACGAGTGGGAGCTTATGAATGAAATAGACTTTCCGTTTCCACACAGAAACCTATATCAACCCGATGGATAATTTATGTGCATACCATATATTCGAAACAGCTCGAGCTGGATCTTCAACTTGCGAGGAATACAAGAATGACGGCCCCTGGGCACGACATCCGCTCAAAAGAGAATCTTTCAAGTAGCAATGACCTTGAGATTAAATGCACTCTGTCGCGAGTCGACTGTACTCTGGAGAAGAGATGTGTGAAAACCTAATGTGCAACACACATTTATTTTTCTATATAGTGAACCAATAAGTACTAGGGACTGGGGATCACTTTAAACATTTTTCATTTAAATCCACTAACTATAGCTCTCTATGGACCAACAAAATGTCGCCATTCACCATAAATTAAAAATATTAGTTTGCTGTAAAATTAAGATTTTTGAAGATTTATTCATATAAATCATTATTATTCGACAATAACAGGTAAGTTTTCTTTTTTTTAAAGCTACAACCAAATTTTTCAATTGATTATTAATCATTTACAAAATTGTATTTTTTAAGAAATTCTAGAAAAATTGTTATTTTCTAGAGGTATTCATAACTTGCGCGGGTTAAGTCGTTTCGGGTTCGGGTTTGCTTTGTAAATATGAGATTTAACAAAGTAGAAGCCTTCTTCAATTCTAGTAAGATATCTAAAATGTTCAATACTAATCTTAAGGCATGTACTTTTTATCAAACCGAAAGGTTTACACAAATATAACACAAGTGGTTTGTACGTCTAGGGACAGCCTTTTGAGCAACTTTGTTATTTTATTAAAATTAACAAGATTCAATTTTTTCACTTTCTGAAAAAAGCGCGACATGTAGATCCTATTGGACAATATACAAAAAAGTGAATTTTGAAAATTTTGTGGGTTAACCCCTTATGGTTTCCGGCTATTCAACTTTGATTTTGTTAGCATCTTTGTACATAAATCCAATGATTGCGGTTGTGCGAGTTGAACGAGGGTTCGCAGATCAACCCGACAACCCGCTAACTTGTAAGCCCGACTTGATTCGACCAGAGTGATTAATGTTAAGAGTTATATTTATGTTGAATATATTTTAAAATAATAATGCATTTTTTGTGTATAAGTATTAGAAATCCAATACTTTCTCGGGAAAAAATTACTGGTTTCAATACCTACCAAAATTTCTTTTTCATAAGGGATACACCTTATTATTTAGTATTTTCTGATTCTAGAAGTTACAAGACATTTATCAAAGAATTATTATTATTTGCTTAAATTTGTTTTTCTGTGCCTCATGAAAATTTATTTTTTTGGAAGAAAATAATTTATAACAAACGTCATAGTTCAATCACAAGATGTCCAAAAATTAAAGTTACAGAAAAAATAAAAATAAAATCTAACAAATAATAATTGTTTGAACAATTCAAAATTTGTTAAATTTCTGATACATGATACACGTGTCATTCAGAATATTTTAGTCTCCACTTCTCTGCAACATTCAAGACTTTTATAAAATTATTTATTAAAGTTATTCGACTCATTAATATTTAAATATATATTTAAATCGAGCGATAATAGAGCAAATTTTTGTAATAATTTAAATTCAAATTAAATTCGAATTTTATAAACTGCGATTATGACAGGCAATTTAATTCTTAATTCGTATTGATTTCTCTGAGCTTATTATGATTGCACCTTTTGCCTAATAATTATACTTTTCAGCTCATTATTAAAAAAAAATTTCTTTTGAAATGATAAAAATCACGGGAATGGAAGCCATAATCCAAAAACAGATCTCTCTAATTTCGATGGTAATATATAAACATGTTGTAATAAAAATTTCTGAATGTATAAGTATTGCTTGAATTTGTCTGATATATTTGATTTATTCGGCGTTCGATCCAGGTTTGTTGAGAGTAATGGAAAATTTCAAATACTACAGTGAATTTTTTATACATAATTTTGACCTATTATACGTGATCGTCTGCAAAGAAGAATCGATTATATAGATTTTTACACAAATCGATTAATTTGTAAAAGTCAGAGAGGCCTGCGAAAACTTACCACTGCCAATTTTGAAAAATTTTAACTGTAACAGAGGAATAACGGGACCAAAGCCTGATTAGAACTTACCTAGAAATTTTGATCTAAAAAAAACTGAACCAGTTACCGACCAGTCCCAGACTATTAACACTGCAACATCAAAAAAACATAACCCGACTAACCTCCGATTAGTACCCTATTTTTAATGGGGCCAAGTGAGACTATATACGGGCTATTAAGTACGTTTACATAACAATGGTTACAGTCGAAACATGAGAGGAATTTTAGAATTTCTAATTAAGCTTCAAATAAGTAGTACACACTAAAACAGTCGATAAGTTTTTTTTGCAAATACTAATAAAAGTATTCTTAAAACAATAGTCTTAGAAATGTCTTCTTATAATTAACTTTAAAACATTTGCAGATCACATAATTTAGATTTTTATAATATACATAGTTATTGGCTTAGATGTCAACGCATCTCAGGGATGTTATATATATGTTCTTTGAAACAATTAACTGTCTCGAATGTTTTGTTATTTCTGTTCTTTCCGTTTATGTAAATTGAAGCAACACTTTTTTTTTATGTTCAAACTACAAAAGAATATGAACAGTCATTTTTTGTAAACATTTTTGAACAACATTTTTATACATCAAACTGATTCGGTAGGGGCAGTAACGTATCTAACTAAGGGGAGGTGGTGCACTTACCCTTCCCCCCAAGAATTGTTTCTGGTTAATTAAAATAATCAATTTTAATTTGAATACATTAACACGTTTTATGTTTCAATTATGAAACACATTAAATTAAATATTTTACATACTTTAGAATTTTAAATTAATGATTATCTACTGCAGGATCATTATCTACTGTCGGGTGATCCTCCTACATTCAAATCTCCAACAATGTAGATTTGTCATACCTTCTTATTCTTAATTGTATTGCATATAATACGAATATTGGTTTTTTGTTAAATCTAAAAATAAAATCAGAAACGGATGTGGCTAGTTTTCACACAGGAGATAGGGACTTCTCATGATTCGATCTAAAAACTTCCGCCAACGTACAAAGTGAAAACGCCAGAACAAAAGATTTTTTAAACATTGAGGATAGAAAGTTCAGATATTTTAAATCAGTCAACAATTCCTTAGTCTAAGAAATATTTTAAAACATAAAAACTTGTTCTTGAATACTTGACTGAAAGCGATTCTTCATTTGTATATACTTTATTTCCTTCATAATAACAAGATATATAAAAACGCAAAAGAAAAGTTGAATGCCTTGCAAGTGTCCAATAATGATAAAGATTGTTTACGACATCGGTATCGGCAACGCAGTAATTGAGGGAGTTGTGCATTGAGAAATTGGAAAGAAACCGACAGGTCGTTAGCAAGATCGAGGAAACGTCAAGCGGCACTTACACGGCGAGACGGGATTATAGTGCAATAAAAATGACTCGGCGTAGAATAATATCGCCCAAGAAGGGATTAATCGTTCTTCGAAAATCCTCTGGTATTTTTCTCCCAGACAAGATCCGCAATATTCACTCGTTATTTCAAAATCCCTGGAAAAGCTCCCCTCTTTGAAGGCAATTCTGGGCCATACTGGACTAATCGTCAGCTTGTAGTTGTAGTCCGTTACTGCCAACGGTTACTTTGGTTAAGTACCGGGGTCATTGAGAAAATTGTGGGTCTGTTTGCACTGTCAGCCTTCGACTGGTTTCATTCGCTTAAGTTGGCGGACAGCCTATACTTGAAGAGTCCTGGACGAAATCGCTCTATCAAGGGCCGAGAGTCACGGAATACCTATCTTCGATTTCTTCAGTGAAAATCGAAAAAACCTGATCTTTAGTTCAGATATGTTAGACTCGGTGGGTAAATGTCCTGGAAATAATTATTTATTTACTTCACATCAGAAGAGCATACCTAAGAGGAAAGGATTACATTACATATTTCACATTGCATTTCAAGCCTCACATTGTAATAGGGTCGTACATAATGCAACAACAATGACAACGACGTTGATCATAAGGCTAGATCTTGATAGGTTCTCGCCATCGGGGGTCGTAATGTTTGTACCTGTGCCAGGCCAGGAGATTCGAGACAAGAATAGCGGCTCCCAGACTCTTTGGGCAAAAAAGATCGGCGACCTGAGCACTGACAACATACGTGCTGTTTTGCTTTTGCTCCCTCGCATACCGTGTGGAAAAATTTCGTGTCGCTGTACTGTATCTGACTAGTCTGACTCAAGTCGGCACTCGTGCGCCACAGGTTGCCTGTCCATTAGGTAGACAGGGATGTAACGTTTCGGATCGACTAGTTTCTAGACATATCGTCCATTTTAATAAAAAAATAATTAATAATCAAATCATATCATTATTTTTTCTTACGTGTCCATTTTGCAGTTAATTGAAAAAAAACAAAAAAACTTTGTGTATACAAAAGAATGAAAGAATGAGTTTCCGTAAATCTTTTACATACGGCGGGTATCGAACTTTTAATGTAACTTCATATGATGTTGCTGGAACTTTGTCTTGTTGCCGTAACACGCTATATTTATTTATTATATATATTTCTTATTTATTTATTTTTATATTATATATATAATACAAAGCGAATTTGAAGGATGCAAGAAACTACTTTATAAAGCAATGAAGGGAATTAAAAGTACAGAGTCTGTCAACGTGAGAAATGG
>JAAAKG020008122.1:0-21241 GCA_010014905.2 Druon quercuslanigerum
AGCTATAAACGCTAACAAATTTTTAAACAGTGATTTTTAACATATAATTATTAATAGTAAGTGATATTTTTTGAATTACAAAAAAATTATATTAAAAAATACCCTAAAAATATCATAATTAGCGCCAGACTCTCGCAAAACCCAATTTTTCACTTATGGGGTTTTTTCGGGACCCTGTATAATATAGACTTATATGTGTGATATTTAAAAAGTAATGCTTAATTCGTATTCTATGGCTAATTGTAAAGAGAAATGTTGTTTTTTAACTCGAGCTACCGATTATTGACAATTCTGAATGAAATTACAAAAAGTATTGTTTTTTTTAACGAAAATTCGAAGAAAAAAAACATTTGGGCCACCCCAGAAAGACACTTTGATTTGATTGTTCTAAAATTATTTGTTGCTTTCTAAATGGACCGGGTAATTTTTCCGTATTTGGGTCAAGCATCGATTGTTTTGAGTTCAGGCTTCCGTACAATCTCATGATTCCTTAATTGAATCTCTGTGCCTTAAGGTACTATCCTTGACTCTTTTTTTTGCCAAATGACTGCAATTACTTGAAGTTGGTTTCAGGGACATTGTAGTTGAGATCAGGTTAATGGTGCTCGGTGCAGCGACTCCAAGTACAATCAACAATTATTCTAAGTTTATGTAATTTTCTTAAGTCTATTAAACCTTTGGTGGAATCTCTCTTAACTATTGATATAGCAATTGATCCAATCAAACTGGAAATCCCATTTATGTGCGATTTCAAGTCTTGTCATAAGCTGCCTACAATTAAATTTAACACAAAATTCACTCGCTCCGAACGTAAACATTCAGGGCTGTTTGTCACGCATGGCTGAACACCTTCTCTCTTTCCGTCCCGCAGTCCCCGCATCCACAAACTGCCGAGAACTGTATTTCTTCGAAAGACGTAAATGAGAGTTACTTAAATAGGATTCCTAGTGTAATTTACAATTTTAATGTAGAATAGTTAGGGGTATTCCATAACGCTTTTTACACATTCCCAACAGAGAAGGTATTAGATTTGTGGGAAATTTTTACCCCCCCCCCCCCCGTTTTTGTCAAATGACCAAATTTCTTATTGATCACTTTTATATAGGACACGTAGCTTTTGTCTTATTGGTAAAAAAACACCATTAAAATGGAAAAAATACAATTTTTGGACAAACGAAACAAGCTAAGAAAAATATAATGAAACAAAAGTTGTTCACCCAAAAAGAGCTGCAAATTTATTATGAATCATTTTTTTGATAGGATGCGTAGTTTTGGTTTTAATCGTAAAAAATAATATCAGAAATTGAAAAATTAAAATTTTTTGAATAACGACACAAGATATTAAAAAAATTTATTTACACAAAAAACGATTCAACCAAAAATGATCGAAAAATTTTTTAATAACCATTTTTAGATAAACAATTTGTTAGAAAATTTAACTGTTTTCTGAAAATTCGTTTTCTTTTTATTGAAAATAATTTTTTTTATTAAATTTAAAAATCCATTGTTCGTTAATCATTTTTTAAAACGGTTTGTAACGGATCTTTACGTTTCAGCACTCACAGAATCTAAAAATCATAAAATTTTGTCGGTGTCTGTCAGTCTGTCTGTCTGTCTGTATGTCTGTATACCTGTATGTATGGTTACCTGAATGTTGTAGCCACGCTAACTTTTGAAGGATTTTTCCAATCGAGTCAGGCTTTGATATACTTCTTAAGGTTCCCAAAATGAAGGTTAAGTTCTTTAAGCAGATATTTCCAAGAAAAATTTAAAAATTTAGAGCATTTTCAAAATTTGAAAACATTTTTTTCTTGAAATTTTAGAAATGTTTGTAGAAGTTTTTGTAGAAGTAGAAGACTTGCAAATTATTCCAATAAAATATTCAATTTCCATAAAAATTAGAATAGTTGTATACTTTAAAAAAATTTGAAAATGTTCAGAAAAATATATTTGAAAAAAATATTTTTCTGACAGATTAGGAAATTTCATTAACACTTGTCACTAGATATCAATTAGCTTTACCATCTATCTTAGTTAAATTTTTCGGTTAGACACAAATTCGAAAAGTCAGAGCTTTTTCAAAATTTGAATAAAATTTTTTTATGAATTTTAGAAGTTTTCGTCAAATTTTCTGGTACTCGGAAAACAGTCTTGCAAATTATCCTAATGACATTTTTAAATTCTATAAAAATTCAAAAATATATGTATTTCGAAACTATTCGCTTAAAATTTCTTGATTAGACAAAAATTTAGAAAATTGGATCATTTTTAAAAATATGCGATATTTTTTTAACAGATGCGTAAGTGTAAAGCGTTGTTTTTAGTACATTTGAGCAAGATTTACAAATTATCATGATAAAGTTGTTCAATTTATGGCTGTAATTCCTCAGAAGTTTTAATCACAGTTTTCGGTTTTAATTATAATATTTATGATATTTGAAAAAATGTAGTTAAAGTGTACGCATTTATAAAAAATAATTTTTTTGCGAAAAACATGATAAAGTGAAAAGTCCCTTATCCGTGAAAAAGAATTCACAAACTTGTAATTGCTGAATCTTTGAAGATTATTCTAGGAAATTATATTATAAACACTTTTAGAAATAAGAAATAAATAAAAAATGCAGGCGACGAGAATCGAATATGCAACCTTCCGGCTATGAAGCCGAAGCACTACTCTCTGAGCCACCAACAGTTTGGAACGGGTTTTCGCCAAACTGTATGGCCTGTGGCGAATATTTTAAAGTGGATTTTCTCGAAAACGGCGAAAAAACACTTATCACTACTTTAGCAAATTAATACTCAGGTAATGATCTTTCGTTTGATTAAAAATGTAAACTCTATATAATTAAGAAAATTATTCTTTCAAACACAAGCGTATAATATTCCAAGGACAAAATATTCTCAATTTTCTTATTTTTACTCATATAATGCATGTACAATTCACGGTTGGAATAGAGAATTATTACAGGAGTCTCATTATTTGATAGCTATATTGGTGTTGGGCCAAACTGACTGTTTACTAAAAACTAGGCCAGGTGAATCGTGTGTCATCGATTTTGTCTTACTGGAGAATAATCCTATTGACTATTTCTTATATCCAATCTTTTTATCCGTCCTTCCTGATAAGGATAACTGCTAGAGAAAATAGAATTAGTTTTATTATTATTTTTTCCCTTCCATTTTTGTTTTTATATAATTTTAAACTTGCAGTAAATGAACTGGGTTTTAATTCGCAATTAGCAATGTTTCTCGCGCTATAGCGCACAGACAACATGACGCTGCTAATGAATATTATACAAATATTAAAACAAGATTAAAATGATTTTCAATTGTGTTTTATTGTTAGGGCAGTTTTATTTAGTTGGATCAAACAAATAAATTTGCCCAATATATTCTGTCTTACGGTCATGCAAAATTAAATAAAATTCCTCCAATCTTGTAAGAAATATATTTATTTTTTCCTTCAATAATTCTCCACGTATGTTTCGACCACACTGCGGGATTTTCTCAAGAGTCAAACAATTCTATAATTTGAAAGGAAATCGACTGTCATAAAAATGATATTGTCTTAAATATGTGATTTTTACAAATATAAAATAATAAATAATAAAATAATTATAGTCATACCTGAGTTAAAATAATTTTAATTGAAGCCTCAAGATGTTTTGGAGGCTACAAAATTTTATAAAAGTGTCACATTATAAGTAGTATGATGTTTACAGACGGATGATACAAAGTAAACTAAAGGATAATACTTTTAGAGGTGACAAGGAGAAATTTTAATAAACCTCTGATGGAAAAGCGAGACAGTTTTTAAATTTATTTAATTTTTTATATATTTATTGATATAAATTGATTCGATAATTCGTCTTTTAAAGGTATTGTTTTCCCTATGCAAAATTTTTATAATATCAAAATAAAAAAATGACTAAATTTCCATGAATGCTGTGACAATCCTGTTTTTAAATTGCCAATATTGCAATCTCTTTTATGTTCATATATTCTGCATTTTAATCTCCTGCCAGTTTCACCAATATAAAGTTTATTACAACCAGTGCATTATATTTGATAAACAACATTATACGTATTTGCAATCTTTTTAAAATCTTTTTTATTGGATAATAATCTTTTTAAAGTGTAGTGATTTTTGAAAAAAAAACATTTATATTGAATTTTTTAAGGATCTTCTCAATCTTTCTGAAAGACCTTGGATGTATGGAAGAATAACTTTTTGATCTGTCTTCCTGTAATTTTTTAACCAATTATTTTTCTTTTAATCAACAATGGAGCTATTATATATTTTATGAATACGTTCTTTTATGACATTCTCAATTAATGTTAAAGGTTAATTATTTAATATTAACTTGGATTTTATTTGGTCTAAGTTTCCTTTCTTTATTTTATGTCACTTAATTTGATACTTCTATCGACTAAACCTTTAATCAAACCGATCTTTTGATTAAACATATGATGAGATTCAAAATTTAAGTAATTACCAGACCGAGATGGTTTTTTGTACCAATTTGCTATTAGGTTTCCACTATAAATTTTTTTAATCTCTACATCTAAAAAATTTAATTTATTGTTTCTTTCTATCTCGAGTGTGAACTGAATGGAATTATCAATACTGTTAGACATTTAAAAGTTCTGTAATTTTATTGGTGTGTATAATGTTAAGTACGTCATCAACATGATGATCCCATAGGACAACCTGATAATTGTTTTTAAAATCTGTTATTGAAAGAAAAAACTGTATTATTAAAAACTGTTGTAACGGAAATTAATATTTTATTTTTAACTACTCAATTACTTACTTTTGAATTACTTAAATTATTAAATTAATTAAGTAATGATTAAGTAAATACTTAAATTTTGAATCTCATCATATATGTTTGATCAAAAGATCGGTTTGATTAAAGGTTTAGTCGATAGAAGGATCAAATTAAGTGACATAAAATAAAGGAAAGAAAACTCCGACCAAATAAAATCTATCTCACTATTAAATAATTATCATTTACCATTAATTGAGAATGTCATAAAAGAACGTATTAATGAAATATATAGTAGCTCCATTGTTGATAAAAAGAAAAATAATTGGTTAAAAAATTACACGAAGACAGATCAAAAAGTTATTCTTCCATACATCCAAGGTCTTTCGGAAAGATTGAGAAGATCCTTAAAAAAATTAAATATAAATATTTTTTTCAAAAATGACCACACTTTAAAAAGATTATTACCCAATAGAAAAAATTTTAAAAAGATTGAAAATACGTCTAATGTTGTTTATCAAATCAAATGCATTGGTTGTAATAAACTTTATATTGGTGAAACTGGCAGGAGATTAAAAAGCAGAATATATGAACATAAAAGAGATTGCAATATTGGCAATTTAAAAACAGGATTGTCACATCATTCATGGAAATTTTATCATTTTTTTATTTCGATAACATAAAAATTTTGGCTAGGCAAAACAATACCTTTAAAAGACGAATTATCGAATCGATTTATATCAATAAATATATCAATTTTTTTATCCAAATAAATATTTCGTTTTAATCAACAACCGTCGTTTCAACGGTCGTATACAAAACTTTCGATAAGAATCACTTTGCAGCATCATAAAACCAAACTTTCACGAAATCTGACAGAAACACTTTTTCCATACATTAGTTTGGGGTTCTTTCAACAACTATAGATTTCTAAGTTAGGTTGCCTGCATCGGTGAACAAAACTGCTTTTTGCGAACTAAAGGTTGTGCTAACATTGAAAATGTTCTGGATCTTGTTACAGCCCCCAGTTTTGCGAATAAATTTGATACTCTTGAGTGTTCCGGTGTTCCTAAATCTCATTTTTTCATAAATTAATGGCACGACACGACGCACGATCTTTTTGACTCTTTTCGCCGCAAACTGGCCACCAGCGAGAGCTGACGTAATCAGCTTCGGTATGTTTAGTGTAATTAATGGGAGTATTTGGTTGAATGAACCAAATTCTCTCTTTACATTAACTAAATCATTTTTTAATAAATTATATATTCCGCCTAATACATTTATTTTGTTGAATGAACTAAAAATGCTCAAATAAACAATTACTTTGAATGGACCAAATTAATTCTTTGTGCTTTCTAAATACAACCAAAGGTTTCTTTGAGCTGACCAAATTTTTTGTTTTAACAAAAAAATTAGGTTAAACAAACTGATTTGTTGAATCAAGTCAATCTTTTCTCTGAGTGTAGTATTGCCCATTTTATTATTGTAAGCAAGTTTTAAAAACATATAAGCCACTTTCATAGCGAGAAATTTTCTTCTTTATTTGATATGTATCAAAATAGCTTATAAATTCTAGAAAATGGTTAAACCTTAAAATTTAGTTTTGTTGAAAATAATTAAAGTGAGCAAATACAAAATGCGATTCTTAAATAAAACATTATTTTTGAACTTATATTTATCGAGATAACTTATCAGACTTAATAGAATTCAGCAAATTTTGGGTCTTAATAAGTCTGTGTGCTATTTGAAAGGCTACGTAAAAATATATTCTTCAGCTTAAATTATTTTTAATAAAACTAAATGTTAAATTTAAAGTTAAATTTTTTTCTTAAACAGTAATAAAAAAATTAATTATTTCAAATTGAAAGCGTTTGAAATTGAAACAAAAAATATTTTTAACTATGTGAAGTCGAAAATATTTCAATTCAAACTAGTATAGATTAGACAAAATTTTGAAAGAGGAGAATATTTCGAATAAAATGAAAAGGAATTGAACTTGTATCATTTCTAAATAAAAGCGTTAAGAATTGGAAAATTATATATTAAAAAATTTTTACCAGAAGGTCTCAAGATTGAAAAATATTAGACTACAATTTTGAAAATTGAAAAATTTCTTTAGAAAGGAGTTAGAATTGTATAATTTCTAATTCAAAGCGTTACAAATTGAACATATGTATTTCGAATTGAAATTAAGATTCGATTGAAAATCATTCAGAAATAACCCAGTGGGCAGGGAATGTAAAAACGTAATTGGAACGTCATAAAGCGTTTCTTGGACGTAAAAGTCAAAAGACGTTATTTGAGCATTTCAAAAACCGTCCTGAGTCAGACCAAATAATGTTCTGAAAATGTTTCATGTTCCAAAAACGACCTTAAAACGTCTCTGAAACATCGCATGTTTAAGAACCGTAATTTCGACTGATTTAAGATGCTTTTGATCCGTTGGTGTGCACTGGGAAATAATTTGAAATTGAGAAATTTGGACTAAAAAATTTTTTAACTTTAAGCGATTAAAATTTGACAATTAAAAACTGATTAATTAATTAAATTTCAAAGTCAAAGCTTCTGAGATTCTAAAGTTTGTAATTGATATTACATAAAAAATTATAATTTAACATTAAAACTAATTAGATCAATTTTGGTAAGATCAAGAAATATATTCTCCGTCAGTTTCACGTTCAAAATAGTCAATTTTTCAATTACAATAAACCTTTAAAATTGAAAAAAAATCTACTGCGGAATATTGAGAATTAAATGAACCCGAACTTCAATTAAAACTGACAAATGTCTAATCACCAAGAATTTTAATATATTATTTTTTTTTACTGAAACCGTTTTAAATTTTAATCGTTTGAAGTAAATTTAAATAATTAAAAACTTAACAATTTTCACATTTTTAATTATACTTTTCAAAAGTCAACCGTTTCAATTACAACATAATTTTTTATTTAATTTCAAATTCTTTAACTTTTAACTCTTAATTTAGAATTATTATTAGTTCTAAAAATTTTTCCGTTGAATATTTTTCTATTTTGTGCGATACATTTTTGTAAATCTTGAACTAAAAATCTGACAATTTCAAGGAAGTAAATAAAAAATTAAATAGTACAATAAATAATTCCTTTAAATGATTCCAATGTTTGAAATTGCACAATTTTTTCAATTCGAAAATTTTTTCTAAACTTAGTTTAAAATGTTTAATATTTGTCATTGCTTTTAATTTATGCTATTGAAAATTTAAAAAATTATTAAATTTCTGAGGTATTAATTTTAGATATTTGTATTTTATCTATTTGGGTTTTGAAAACAAAACAATTTTTAACTTTTTAATTTTAATCGTTTAATTTTTAAAACTTTGTTTAGATTTATATTTATTCTTAAAATATTTTAATAAGATACTTTAAAATTTTAAATAATTCATGTTTTAAAATGTCCAACTAAAAATTTGACAAATTTTAAGATATTATATTGAAAATTAACAATTTTAAACATTCAATTCAGGGCACCTATGATTATAATTTTTTGAAATTGCGTAATTTTAAGGCTTTCAATTCAAATTCGTTTCATTTTTCAATTTGAGTTTCAAATGTTTTTGTCATTTTAAGGATTGAATTTGACAAATTATTTTCTTAATTTTTTGTTGTTTTGAATTTATTCTGAAGTCGTTTGATTCAAGATTGTCTAATTTAAAATCCTTTAAACTGAAAAATTATACGACTACCGAGTCTGACATTTTTATATTCTATGATTTCGAAAAATTCTAAAAACTTGGCAATTTTCAAAGCTTAATATTGAAAATAAACAATTTAGAATATTTAAATATAAAATTAATTAATTTGAAACTAACGAAAATTGAAACAAATCAACTTAGCATATTTAAATCTAAAATTATTAAATATAAAATTGTCTATCAATGATTTCCACGTCAAAGTTTGCAATTTGGAAAGATTTAATAGTGAAATTTTTCTGATATTGTATCACTTTAAAATTATTGTACAATATTAGCAATCTTATTCTCAATATAAATCTAAAATATTTCAGGGAGGCCTCTAGACACAAAAACAAATATCTGGTAATTTTCCGTTTATCACACATTTTTCCAGACCATCATTAGTGCTTATGTTTAGTATAAAGAACATGGAAAACCTTATCATAACTATAGTGAAAAGATTTTTTTTCCATTGACCTGAAAGTCAATGGGACAACATCATGTTGAAGACAATTTTATGTAAGTCTCATAGACATGATAGAAAAAATTAAGGCAAACAAGACCCTACAACCGAGCGGGAACATAGGAGTTTTATTGTGGACAGAATTAATTAATAATAATAATTTAAGTGCTGTTTTCATTTTAGTATATAGCTATCGAATCATTATGAAATGTGAATTAAAAATAACTGAAAATTAACATTTCCGGATCAACTCACCCGACTTGATGGGTCTCCGACTATTTGGAATGACAGGATTGGTAGAGGACTTGATGATCGGCGTAGTGGGCAGCTTGTTCCTCAACTGATGAATCAATTTATAATCCTTGAGAGAATTTTCTTCAACATCGCTGTCACTATCGGCCGAGCTGATCAGAGAAACCATAGTGACAACATCAGTCATCCGGTTTTCAAAATTCAGCCTACTTCCTCTGCTACCACGAGGTCTCTCCTGGCAATCATTATCCCCATCCTTAGATCCAATTGCATATCCTCGTCTTTTTCCGCTTCTCGTTCGCCTCTTGATTGGTGCTGATTTTATCGGACGATGGGAAATGGCACTCTTGATATGAGGCTCGTTATCACTAGTTACCACTCTCGTGGCATCTTTCCTATCGTTCAACTTCAATTCCAATTTATCGGAAAATGCATTCTTGATTGCAGGTGCATCTATCATGATGTTGACTTGAGTCCTACCTGATGAGATACTCATTGCCCGACGAATCGGAGGAGCTGAACTAGTTCTTCTAAATTTTAGTTCATTAGAAGTAGACACCTTGTCTGCCACTTTCAAGGTCATAGTCTTTTCGATTATGGGTCCAACGAAGGCCTTGTTGAGGCCACTTTGAAAGTTAGCGCGTTTCAATTTTGCTGAGGAAACTGAAGCCGAATCCTCCTTGCTTGGGTTTGATAAATTTGGAGTAGGAACTTCTTCAGTTGTGTTTGTCCAGTCGATGCTGATGCAGGATTTCTTCTTTTCGGTTGTACCCGATTCTTCAGGAGTTTCCTTTCCTTCTGTCTTCTTAACATCATTAGATATGCTGTTCAATACCTGATCCGTTGATCCTTGATTGGATGCCTGATTATTTATGTTTTCTTTGGGCTTAAAAAAAGCTTTCCCAAAAGTCTGGAGGGTTAGCTCATCTTCCATCGGTTGGTCATTGGTTTCCTCTTCCTCATTTTTAATTTTTGATTCAGCTCCATTTAACTTAATATCTATTTGGGTCTCAGTTTTGATTACTGGAGTAGATTGAGTGTTTTTAGGTTTTCCAAAAACAGCGATGATCTTAGAGCCAGGGTTCTGCATTTTCTGAAGCTCTTGACGTCTCTTTTCAAGGTGTCTTGGAAGTGGAGTGGGCGGAGCTGTAACACTCCTAGAGGTAGATAGCTGCGAATCAGATCGTTCCTCGACAGTGTTATGAGCCAGGAATATATCAATATTCGATTTATTTTCTTCTCTCTGTTTCCAGGCGAGTCGTAGTCTCTCAGCAAGTTCTTGGCGAGAGTAGAGGATCGTGGCCTTCTCTGTAATTGAGGGTCTGGAGGAACTTTTAAAATTTCTGGCCGTTGGTGGTCTCGATTTTCCAGTAATCTGTCGAGCGACGATTTCAACCTGGTCCTCACTTTTTGATTTTTGTTCGCCCCATGCAATTCGAATTTTGGGTCGATCGATGTCAGTTTTTGGACTTCCACAGAATCGTGAGCGGATAGGGTTTGTGTAAATTTGGAGAGGTTTTTCCTCGTCAGCGGATCTGTGACGTCGAAATTGTTGACGACGAGGAGGTTGTTGAAGAGAATGTTGCCTTGTGGGACCAGAAGGTCTCCGTGGTGCTGACATTTTTTGAACTTTTGTAATCGCTCCTGAGAAGAATCTTTAGTCTGGATCTGAAAACTACATTCTATAGGCAATTTATGTTATTAGACGTTTTTATTGTAAAATAGAAGACAAATATGCGCGCTATGCGCGTGATTTTTTTGTCTCACGTAGTTCTTAAAATAAAATATCAAATCAATAATATCACAATCTATCTGTGCCCGAACCGGACCCATGCAGGATCGTTATTATTGTAAACAAATATTGTAAATTCACTGTGACAGAGGCTTTATAATAAAGGAAAAGAGCTTTTTGTGCGAGCGCGGTGCCTACTTTTACTCATTTTTTTCTAATATAATTTAAAACATCGAAAATCTAGAAAAAAGTGATGTTACCAAAGATCTCGATAATATCGGAAACATTGTTGTCGAAAAGCTGGCTGACTTTTCATTATTTGAATTTTTTCTATATCTTCATTTTGAAAATTTAAAAATTGATATCTACAAATAATCCCTTTCAATAATAAGAACCAAAGAAAACCGTATCAAAATTGAGAAACATTTGTCTTTTTTGAATACTCTTGTGCGATTAAATTAAAACTTTTAAATTATCTAATAAATTATTGAAAATTGTATACATGTCTTATGCTAGTAATAGTTGCTGGAAATTAGTATTATGAAAAAAGAATTGATATATAAAATTAAAAAAAAGTTTCTAAGGAGGCTTAACATTTCTTAGAATCGTTTGTTGAGTCCATTCTTTTTTTCAACGGAAATGATAATTTTAAAACAAAAATATTCATCAAGATTCTAAGTTTTCTACAATTTTAGGCTATGTTAGCGTTTTGTAGAGGAAATCAGAATTTTTTATACAAAAATTTATATTTCAAAGATTAAAAATTTTTCAGCCATTTACGTTTTCTGATATTGTTAGCGTTTTATTTACCAAAAGTTGACAATATTATACATGAATCATTATATTTTAAATGTTTATCGGCTTTTTAATAATGTTAGGTTCCGTTACCATTTTAAACTAAAAATTGGTATTTTAACACAAAAGTCATTATAGTTCGAATAAGATTTACAATTTTTGAACACTTCTAGGAATTCTAAGAGAAAATTTCAAAAATTTCAAAAATAATAAAAAATTTTAAAATGTTTGAAAAATTTAAAAACAAAATGTTAGTTTTTAATGATTTTGAAGGTTTCTAAGAATCTTGAAAGATTTCTAGAATTTGTTTGATTGAGGATTTAACTATTGTGTTGAAAATTCTTTTTTTTACCGAAAATCAAACTATTCCATTTCTGGTTGAAAGTTAATCTTTTTGATTTGAAAATTAATGGATTTTATTAAAAAAATAATATTCTTTGGTAGAAAATGAATGTTCTTAATTTCAAATTTATTTTCTTGCTAGAATATTTAATTACTTGATTAAAATTATTTTTATTACTAAATAAATGTTCTCGGATTACAAAATTCAATTGTTTGGTTAAAAATTCAACTGTTTTGTTGAAAATTCTTCTTGTTTTAGAAATAAACTCTTTTCTAGTTGAAATATCTACGATTACATTTGATTTGAGAATTCATGTTTCTAGGTTGAAAATTGAACTAATCGTCGGTTTAAAAGTTTAACTACTTTTTTAAAAAATCACTTATATGGATTTAGATTGATAATTTAAAACCAACATTTTTTTAGTTAGTTGAAAATGTAACTAATTTCGTAAAAATTGAATTTTTTAAATCGAAAAATCATTTGTGTGGTTCAAAATTGAACTGTTTTATTTACAATTAAGTTTTTGGTCAATTCATATTTTCTGGTTAAAAATTGAGACTGTTTTGTAGAAAATTCGTCTCTGTTGGCAACTGCTTGGAAAATAATCTTTTTTGGTAGATTATTCAACAAGTTTATTAAAAGTTCATCTTTTTTTGTTCAAAGTGACATCTCCCTTGCTTGAAATAATATCAACTATTATATTTTTCGTTGAGAAGACATCTATTTTGGTTCAAAAAGTAATGTATATTGTTAAAAATTAAACTACTTTGGTAGAAAGTTCAACTATTTAGTTGCAAAATAAGCAAAAAAGTTGTTGAGAATTTTTATTTTTGGATTAAAAATTTTTTATCTTTTGTTAAAAAGTGTTGTTTTTTATTTGAAAATTCATCTCTTTTGGTTAAAAAATTTCTGCAGAGGATTCAGTTATTTTTTTTTAAATTCGTATTTTATAGCTGAAAACTTATCTACTTGGTTGGAAGTTCAACTAATTTGTAAAAATTCAGTTTGGTTGAACATTTGTCTATTTTTTTTAAATTATTCGTTGAGAATGGACTTTTTTCTTGGAGTTTTAACTTATTTGTTGAAAATTCGTCCTTTTGAATTGAAAATAGTAACCAAATCGAGTATACGGTTGGAAATTAACTTTTTGGTTAAAAATTCATGTATTTTGTTAAAAATTTGTTCAAAATCTGACACTGCAGGATATTCCGAGTGACCTGTCTATTACTCAATTTGAATTTTATTTTAAATATACATTGTTGTAATGTAACTGTAACTAAATACGTTTACAAATAACGTAACTGTAACTAGTTATTCAAAAAAAGTCACGAACTCAACATTGAATATATCACAATACATAAAATCACACACGGGAATAAGCACGAAACGATTGATTTGAGATAACAAAATCTTTGTTGCTTCAACCGTACAATATAGTTATTAATGGAAAACAAAATATTTGGTTGGCTCAACTACAATTTTTGGTTGTTTTAATCAAATATTTTGGTAGGTTGAGAATTTGGTTGGTTCAATAAAAATGTATATTGGGTCAATGAAATAAAATATTGAGTCAACTGAACATTGTTTGATTCATGGAAATTATCATGCATATCCAAGAAAACAGTTCTGTTCAGGGTGTCTGTAGCAGACACCCTGAAATCTGAATATGATTCTTTAGATGAAAGTGAAAAATTTTCGCTGACAAGTTCAATTAGTGTGGTATTTGGCGAAAAGGCCGTCAAATGTTAGATTGTTTGTTGAGTGAAGAATCCCTCTAATTGTTCTATGAACACTCGTGTTCCTAGTTAACTTGAAACTACCTTCTGCAAAGTTTTCTGAGAATGGAGAAAGTTGTTCGTATGACTTAGTTGGCACTCACTAAAGGGGTGAATTCGTCGACCCCAAAGCACGTCACGAGATGGTGAACGAGGAAACTGAGTTTGCGATAAATTTCACAGCCCTTTTATTCAAAACACGCGAGAAAACAAATTAACTTGAATGGGTTTTAAGAAAGAAAAAACTCAAAAATATAAAGACTTTATGACCATGATGAGGAGCAAATATTATGTTCAGAATTAATGGCCGGTTAAATGTTGGATTTTGCTTTAATAGTAGACCATTTACAATAAACAAATTTTGGAAAGATATGTACTGTTATTGAACCTAGTATTTTTTTCTGTTTCAGATTAAAAGTAGCCAAAAGGAAGAGGTAATGAAATTAAAGTAAATGAAAAGTTAAGGAAAGTTGGAAGTCAGGTAATATTTATATCTAAATTAAATAAAAACTGATAAAAACACGCAACTGTTTCTGAAATACGCTTAGTGAAATTAATAAGATTATTATTGTTTATTATTTAACAATTACTTCAAATTAAATGTAAGGAAGTAAAGTGTTGATTGGACTGAAAAACCGGTAAAACAATCAATTTAATTCATTTGAAAAAAGTTGGGAGAGGAGAAAATTTGTATCTCACCCTCTATTGAGATACTTTCGCTTGTGTAACATTTAATTTATAAATAAAATTTATTTTATTTTTCTATTTAAAATTTTCTTAATTGACAACAATTTAAAGTTATGTTCGCATTTTAAACTGCAAATGGGCATTTTTAATTATAAAGTATTAAAAGTATTTTAAAACAAAGTCATTAGATGTAAATCCACCAAATTTTGTTTAGTATAATAAAATTTACAAGTTTGAACAATTTCGGATTTCGTTACTCTTCTTTATTTCAAAGATGATTTATAAGTATTGAACAATTTTAAGTTGCATTGTTAAATTCTCAAATTTTTAATTTATCGGGTCACATTGAAAACTGGCATTTTCAAACAGAAATTCATTTTACTTTGAAGAAGATTTAGAATCTTTGAACAATTTGTGATATACTGATGTATTTAGTCGGAAATTAGCATTTTTATTTATTTTTTTAAATAATGTTTCAGACAGTTAAAAAAATATGTATGCAATTGTTTTGTTGAAAATTAATCGGGTATGGTACAGGATTCAACTATTTTGGTTGAATTTAAATGGTTTTTATTAAAAATTGAATTCTTTATAGTTGAAATATTAGAATTTTTTAGCACTTCACTAACATTTTTTGTTGAGAATTTACCTTTATTTGTTTAGAATTTATCTCTATTAGTAGAGAATTAACTACCTGGTAAAAATTTAAAAACTTGGTTAAGAGTTAAATTATTTTTTGGGTTGAAGATTCATCTCGATAGTTAGAAATTATTTGTTGTTGCTGTTAAAAATTCATGTTTTAGGATTTAAAAATCAACTGTGTTCTGTAGAACATATCATTATTAACTATTTTGTTGAAAATTCATTATTTTAAGTTGAAAATTCAGTTGTTTGTTTCAAAATTCAATTATTTTTAAATTCACCCCTTTCCACAACAGTTTTAACTATTTTGTTCTATATGCAACTGATTGGTTAAAAATTAAATTTCGGTTGAAAATTCAACTGTTTGATTTATACTTATGTTTTGTTTAGAAAATTGGCCTTTTTGCTTTGAAAATTAATTCTTTTTTGCCTTGAAAATTCAATAATTTTTTTGAAAATGTAATATTTTTTACTTGAAGTCTTAGGAATTCAAAATGTTTTACATTTATTTTAATCTACCATCTGTATTAATTTGATTAAAAAGAAATGATTCCTCTATTATTTCTCTATTTTCGATCAAAATCGTCCTATTTCTTCTGTTTTTAGAGTATTTTGGACTGTGAAGTTTGTGTTTGTATACTACTTTGAATTGGATTGAAAATAAAAGTCACTTAAGAACTACACAAAATCATTTAAAAATCACCTAAAATTATTTACAACAATACAGTTGTCACTAACAAATGGTTAATTTATAATAAACTATCAGGTTGTGCTTCGGGAATGTTTATTTAATCAAATATATACTAATATGAATCATTTTGAATTAATTACTTATTTCCAAAGAAACAATCTGTCAAATTTAACCATTTTTTTTAACATTATATTTAAATAAAGTAAATGAAAGAATTTTTATCACTGATCGATCTCGAAGTATCTCTTAAGAATTTAGTTTGCTTTAATTTAAAAAATTTTAAAGTGATTAAAAATGGTAGTTGGAATCGAATTTTTAACATTTCTTCGTCATTTTCCCCACTATACGCTGGTATTTGTACATTTTGAATGAAAAAAAATATCCCATAATTTCCCTACGAATGATATGATCAATGCAATCCCTGTAAGGATTTGAATTGAAACTTTCCGCCTATACAAGATTAAATTTGAAACTTGTCAGTTTGGAAGAATATCCCTAGTGAAGCAAATTTATAGTAATTCGAAATCTGAAGATGTCACCTGATTACTCGTGGCTTCTGACCTCCAGTAGTGGATCATGAAGACGAGATCAGCCGGCAAATGGATTTTCAGTAGGTATATGCGTTTAGGGTGAGCCGGCAGCGTGGCCTAACTGGTGTACGCCGCGCCGTCTGACCGACTGCCAAACCTTCCAAACCTGGCTGACTAAACACCATCCATTGCCCTCTTCTGCCACTACCATCGTGCTACCAACACAGAGGTACCAGTTACAGTCGTTTCCACCCCTAAGACCACTTTTCTTCTGCTTTGCCCACTTTCATTGCCCTCCACAACCCTCTGCAACCCTCTTCTATTTCTTTACATGCACAACTATACTTGGAAGCCACTACTCCATCAAGAGCTTGATGCTGACAGGGTAGCCGTAGGTCAGGGAAAAGTTAGGAAAAGTGAAAAATTGACGAGGGAAATGTTAGGCAATTTTTAAAATGATATTTTGCGTCCTTCCTGATATAATATTCTTGATAGTAATTTATGCGCCTTACACTTTAGTTTTTATTTAGTTTTTTTGCAGTTGCTTCCTTCTGACAAATATATTCTTTGAGATAAATTTTTATTTTTGGTAGAAAATGCACCTCTTTGGGTTGAAAATTCAACTGTTTTGTTAAAAAAAATCACATTATTGTTAAAAATCCTTTATTTTGTATGAAAATGCCTCTTTTAGGTTAAAAGGTGTTTTTTCGAAAACTAATCTTTTTTTGTTGAGGATTCAATAAATTTGGTTGAAAATTTGTCTTTTTAGTTTAATTTCACTGTTTTTTTCTAAATAAAAATTATTTTTAGTTGAAATATCGATTATTAGTTGCGAATTCATCTTTTGTGGTTGAAACTTTCACTACTAAAAACATTGTTTTTTTTTAGAAAATTAATCTTCCTAAGTAAAATTTCCTCTGTTTTAAATTGAAAATGCAACTTTCTGGTTGAAAAAGAACTTTTAGGATAAAAATAAACTTTTTTTAAATATTTAACTGTTTCGTTGACAATTTGTCCTTTTAGAGCGACGATTCTACTCTTTTGGTACAAATTTCTTCTTTTTTGGTTAAAAATATAACTGTTTGGTTGCAAATTAATCTTCTTTTGTCAATGGTTAAAGAATTTGAAAATTCGTATTTGTTCCAAAATATTTTTTTTGTTGTAGATTCATAATTTGACTCGAAAATTCGTCTATTTTGGAAGGAAACTAATCTTCTTGTTTGAAATTTCCCTTTTTTTATTAAAAATACAACTGTTTGTTCGAAAACTGAATTATTTTATTAAATTTTGTATTTATTACAGATTCATTATTTTTGTTGAAAATTCATGTCCTTGGTATAAAAATATATAATTCAGTTGAAAATTTGTTTTTTCACAAATTTATTCTAAAAATGTAACTTTTTCATTTTTCGTGAAACATTCATCTTTTTGGGTTGAAAATTCAACTGTTTTGTTAAAAAAATCACAATATTATTAAAAATCCTTTATTTTGTATGGTAATGCCTCTTTTGGGTTAAAAAGTGTTTTTTCGAAAACTAATCTCTTTTTTGTTGAGGATTCAAGAAATTTGGTTGAAAATTTGTCTTTTTGGTTTAATTTCACTGTTTTTTTATTAAAAATTAATATTATTTTTATTTCAAATATCGACCATTACAGTGTTAGTTGCGAATTCATCTTTCCTAATTGAAACTTTTACTACTTGGTAGAAAGTTGAATACTTTGTTAAAAAAAAATTTTGTTGTTAAAAATTCATCTCTTTGGTTGAACATTGATTTTTTTTAGAAAAATAATCTTCCTAAGTGAAATCTTCTCTGTTTTTAGTTAAAAATGCAACTTTCTGGTTGAAAAAGAACTTTAAAGATAAAAATAAACTTTTTTTTGTTAAATATTCAACTGGTTCGTTGGCAATTTGTCCTTTTAGAGCGACAATTCCACTCTTTTAGTAGAAATTTCTTCTTTTTTGGTTGAAAATACAACTGTTTGGTTGCAAATTAACCTTCTTTTGTTGATGATTCAACATTTTTATTGAAAATTAATCTATGTTAAAAAATAATTTTTTTGTAGATTCATAATTTGACCCGAAAATGTTGGTAGGAAACTAATCTTCTTGTTTGAAATTTCCCTTTTTTATTAAAAATACAACTGTTTGATTGAAAACTAAACTACTTTGTTAAATTTTGTTTTTGTTACAGATTCATTATTTTTGTTGAAAATTCATCACCTTGGTTGAAAAATTAGTTGAAAATTAGTTTTTTCACAAATTTGTTCTAAAAATGTAACTTTTTCATTTTTGCTTGAAAATTTAACTTTGTGAGTAGAAAATTTATGTTTTTCCTTGCAAATTCATGTATTTTGTTGGAAATGCAATTATTTCTTGTTGCAGTTTTATATTTTTTCCTTCAAAATCTGACTGTCTTCTTAAAAATTCAGTTATTTGTTTAAAAATGCTACTGTTTTCGATTATCTTACATGCCTACATGCATCTTTATTTTTGCAAATCTCTTTTAGTAATGATTCGGCCATTTGTTTTAAAAGCAAAATTCAACTATTTTGAATTATTTTTTTGAAATGTCCTCTTTTTTGTCAAAAAATTCTACTGTTTTGTTGAAAATTCATCCTTTTAGACTAAACATTGATGTCTTATGATAGAAAATGCAACTTTTCGGTTAAAATAAATACATTTGAAATGGTTTTGTTCCTTTTGTAAGAGATTTCATTTTTTAAATGTAAAAGATTTAAATTGTAGTCTTTGTATATGGATGGCGAGGGAGGATGAAAAATTTTTCAGGAAAAATGAGGGCATTTTAAAAATTAAGTGTTGCGACCACTCTGTGCTTAGATTCTCTCATCAACAGACTACCACCAAGATAGTTCACCTCAACGATCACAGACGGTACCTCGAACTCGACTCAGCTCTCAGTAGTCACCTGTTATTGATCAAAACTTTGCCTATCATCTGACAGCTTGTTGTCCGGAGTAACCATGGCATCGGCAACGCCGATCATTCAAATCGCTGCCCAGCACCCAGTACCCCCGAAAACTTTAAATAGGAAACTTTTAACTTGGCCAACTTTACACGTGGCTCGGCCATTCTAGGAAACGAAACGAGTCTATTGGATCGGAAACCGCCTTAATTAGATAAGCTAGGGCAGAGCTATTTGATAGTTAGAACAGAGTTTTGGGGCAGAAATATGAAAATTCCAATGTTCCTGCCACCATTATGATTGGTCTTGTTAAAATTCATGTCAGATCCAGACCTTGGACTGACGCTACTATTGATACCATTTTTTAACAATGCAACTATCTTGCTACTATTTTGCTACTTGTAAATCACAGCCACCGAAAACCACGAAAATGTCACAATGAAAATCGATTTTCCTATCTGTATTGGATATCTCGGTCAATTATTGGCTAATTTGCAAGAAGCATTTTAGAATTAATTAAAAAAAGACCGCCAAGTATTCGCAATCTTGATACATTCTTATTTTATTTGCAAATAACATGTTCTGATTGAGCCACAAGACCGTCAAACCTTCGGAATCCTAACCCATTTTTTCCATACTCTAAATTAGAATGTGCTTCATGGATGTCAAGGCGACTAAGCCTTCGCAATCCTTACCCATTCTTCTTCCATTCTAAATTAGAATTTTTGTTGTGCGTTGGATCACAAGATCGCGAAGCCTATACGTAATATTGACTCATTCAAAACCCAATCTAAATTAGAATGTTCTCTTTTGGTCACAATGCCGCGAAGCCTTAGAAGTTTTCTTATTACACTATACTGATAAAGTGTACGGTGTATATCTCGGTGTATATCAAGAAAATAAATCTACGCAATCTTGACCCATTCTTATACTACGCTAAATTAAAATGTTCTCATAGGGTTACAAGATCACGAAGCCAACCCAAGCTTGACCCATTCATAACAAACTTTAAATTACATTGTTATCGCTCTATAACTTAAAAAGTTCGCGGTGGGTCACAAGGCCGCGAAACCTTCGCAATAAAACACATTCTCACCCTACTTTAAATTAGCATGTGCTCGGTGGATGTTAAGACCACAAAGTCTTCAAAATTCTGAGCCATTCTTGCCCTACTCTAAATTATAATGTTCTCATAGATCTGGTGCCCCCGGGTTGTCGATTCACCATTTGGAGTTCTTTTGGCTATCACACAAATTCAATTTTTTTTTAATTTCTCTTACATGCCGTTTCGAAATACCTGGTGCACGATTTTGGGAAAAATTTCCCTTATCTCACTATAAGATGCCACCCCTCATTTTCTCTTGTGCTTTATAAATTATAAGAAGAAATATTTCCGTCTAAAAATTTTCGGGATTAGATCAAGTTTTCTTGAATATCTTAACATTCTTTCCGTTGCAATTTACAATTTATTTAATTTATTAAAACTATTTAGAGGCGCACCTATACATTAGAGCGACTCCCCTTACAGAGTGTTGCACCTAAACCGGGAATATTTATTTCTCTAAGAAATAAAGGCTCTATTATCCAAAGAAACTCTTTCCGAATTAAGAAAATAAATTTTGTAGAAAATCTTGCTCTCTAGAAGACGTCATCGTTAAAATCGATATTTCATCTGACCGTGGCATTTAAACTGTTCGTAAAAATTCGTCGCTTTTTCCAAACTGGCAAAAATATATTTAGGAAAGGAGCCAGGGGAATGTCGAGATCCCCATTGGATGCAATTAAAGTGTCATCAATTTTCAGTTTTGTTTTTTGACTAGTAATATATGGGGCAAAATTCGTCAAGTGTACTCGCCTAAAAACTTTTTGTCTTCGATTTCCTTGAAAGTCCGCGAAATTATTGTCCTAGTGAACCTCTTTTAATTCCCC
>JAAAKG020008133.1:0-21240 GCA_010014905.2 Druon quercuslanigerum
TATATATATATATAAATAAATTAATAAATAAATAAACGCTTTCTGCTGAAAAAGATGAAAAAGAATAACATAACCTTAAACTGTTCCAAAATTGTAAGTCTTTAAAATATGATTTATTTCTATCTTTTTTAAAATCCAATGATTTTTTTTTAAAAATATCAACCTGCGGTATAAAATGACAATATAACCTAAAAAAACTTTTGTTTAAAAATGCCCATTTTTGTCAAAAAAACGCCAAGATGACCGAAAAAAGTAAGTTCTTAAAAAACTTAGTATCTTTGAAATCTAATAATTTTTATTAAATAAAAGTCTAACATAACCTAAACTTGTTACAAAATTGTAAAACTTTAAAATATAATTATTTGATGAAAAATTTTAATATATAATGAAAAAACTAATATAATTTAAAATTCTTATTAAAAAATGGTAAATCTTGTTCGAACTATAAAGATTTTTGTTTAATAAAATTTTTGTTTAATATTGTAAATCTTTAATATCTAATGGTTTTTTTTTTAAATGCAAATTTCCGGCTAAAAACGCTAAGTTTTCCGAAAAACTAAATTTATTAAAAATATTATCTTTGAAATAAATTAATTTTATATGAAAGAAAAATCATACATAGCTTAAATTTGTTAAAAAATAGTGAATCTTCTTTGGAACGTTGGAAATATAATTTTTGTAAATTAAAAATACCAATTTCCGATAAAAAACAGTAATATCATTTAAAATAGTTTAAAAATTTAATCGTCTTTGAAATATAACGATTTTTATTTTAAAATACACATTTCTAGCATAAAACACAAACGTAACCTGAAATTGTCTGTAAAATCTAATTTTTTAATTGAAAATACCAATTTTCCTGCAAAAGACAAAAAAAAAAATTATTAAAATATTCTAAATCATGTTCAACCTATAATTATTTTTGTTTGAAGACGTCAATTTTTAGTCTTAAACGCTAACATAACCTAAAACTGTTCCAAATTATGAACCGTCTTTAAAATCGAATTTTTTTATTAATACTGCAAATATCCTACGAAAAATACTAAAATAACAAAAATGATTTTTGTTTTAAATTGTAAAATACCAATTTTTTGTGAATTTTTATTAAATTGGTTGTTTTATTAATAAAAATACAAATTTCCGGCGAAAAAAATAATTCAAGTTTGAAAATACCCATTTATAGTATAAAACACAAGTGTAACCTAAAATTGTCTGTAAATTCTAATTTTTTAATTAAAAATACCAATTTCAATTTACTACAAATGGCAAAAAATAATAAAAAATTATTGAAAGATTCTTAATCTTTCTCAAATTATAATAATTTTTGCTTTAAAATATTAATTTTTAGTTTTTAACGCTAACATAACCTACAATTGTTCCAAATTATAAATCGTCTTTAAAATCAAATTTTTTATTAATAATGCAAATATCCGACGAAAAATACTAAAATAAAAAAGAAATTTTGAAAGATTTGAAATCGTGTATAAATTGTAATGATTTTTGTTTTAAATTGTAAAATACCAATTTTTAGCGTATGCAGGTAATATAACCTAAAACTGTTAAAAATGGTGCATTTTTATTACATTTTTTTGAATAATAAAAATATAAATTTTAGGCAAAAAACAGTAATATAATTGAAAGTTGTTTAAAAAATTATGAATTTTGTTTCGAACAATATTAATGTTTTTTGTTAAGTTACCCATTTCCGGAAAAAACGAAAAAGAAAAATATTAAAAAATATTACATCTTAAATATTATAATTTTTTTATAATAAAAATACCAATTTCCAATGAAAATATAAAATCTACAATTGTTCAAAATTTTACGTTTTGCTTTTAATCACTTATTATGAAAATAAATATTTAACGCCTTAAATCGCTAGGCAACATAACCTAAAATTGTTGCATATAGAAAAAAGAGAAGCAAAATCGGTTTTTGAAAAGAGTGAATTTTTTCTTTTAAGGTTTTACTCTACGATCCAAATTCGCCATCGAAAGGAAGAGAAGACACCTATTTCGAATTAAAACAATACGCTTTGTCCCTGACTGAAAAATACAAAAAGGACCAAGCAAAAGTAACTTGGCTCTCGATTCGATTGCCAGTTGCCTTTAATTTAATTGAAACTGAACCTCTTCTCAAAATAGCGATTGCTGATTTGAGTGTGAGGAAATTTTCTCCCGAAAGTTTAATTCTTTTTGTCGAACTCGGGATGGAAATTAGAACTGATTATCTCAATCGGGTAAAGAAAGTTTTTTTTTTATTTGATTCTGATATCAAATAAATTATTTTTAACTTAAATAAAATTGGTTTCTTCCAGGTAAGAATGAATACAATAAACCAATGGCAAGTTTTCAGTCCGATTCCCTTCGTCGAATTTCATCCAGATATTATCTACAAAGACAATAAGACGACAGAGTTCGATGTCGTTCGAAATTTTGGCCGATACGATGAATACAATTTTAATTCTGTCGCCTTTTATGCAAAAGATTATATAAACAGTAAGAAAAAAATTAATTTTTATTATCAATAGTAGTATAGCTGAGGTTCTGTTCCATGATAAGTTACCGACAGTCGGTATTGCTCTCAATCGGCACCTTACCGACCGAGAAATCCGCTCATCTTTATTTTCAAAATTAGCTTGATATGACTGTATTTAAATATTTTGTTGAAAATTCGACTACTTTTCGGAAAGTTTAATTACTTTTTTGATAAATTCAACCATTTTGTTCCAAACACGTTCTTTTTCGGATAAAATTTCATTTTTTTTAAATTAAAAATTGATGTATTTTGTAGTAATGCTTTCTTCTTTTTTTGTGTATAAAATTCATCTTTTTTAATTGAAAATTTAATTTCTTGCTTAAAATTTTAATTCATTTAATATAAATTGAATTTCTTAGTCAAAGAATTTGAGTATTTTAGTAAAGAATTAATATTCTTGGTTGAAAAATGTAAGTATGTTTCTGAAAGTTAATTTTTTTTCAAAATTCAATTGTTTTGTTGGAAAATCGTTCCTTTCGATTCAAAATTTTTTTTATGGTGGAAAATACATTTTTTTTTGTTGAAAATTTAACTTTTTCGAAAAAGTTGCCCTTTTGGTTGGAAATTTAACTTTATTCAGTTAAAAATTTATTTATTTCGGTAAAAATTCGTTTTTCATTTAGTTAAATATTACTTTTTTAACTGAACATTTAAATATTTAATTATTCTCTAAAAAATGATTTTTATTTTCAATCGAAAAGTCAACAAGTTTGTTAAAAATTCATATTTTTAGGTGAATGATTCGGCTACTTGGATTTTTTTTGCAAATTCGTTGTCTTAGGTGGAAAGTTCATTTTTTATGATAAAAAAATTATTTTTTAGTTAAAATCTCAACTTTAAAAAAATTTCCTTCTGGCTTGAATATCTAAATAATTTTTTGGAAGTTTAATTTTTTTCAAAATTCAACTGTTTTGTTGAAAATTTGTCCATTTCGATTAAAAATTCATGTTTTTTGTTTCAAAATTCAACTTTTTGGAAAAAATTCCTATTTTTTTGTTAGTCATTCAGCTATTTCGATCAAAATTCAACTATATTGTTAAAAAATTAATTATTTTTTTCAAAATTCAACTGTTTTGTTGAAAATTCGTCCTTTTAGATTGAAAATTCATTTTTTATGATAGAAAATTCATTTTTTTGCTTGCAAATTCAACCTTTTGGAAAAAATTGCCCTTTTGGCTTGAAAATTTAACTATTTCGTTGAAAGTTCGTTTTTCTTTTTAGTTAAAAATTACTTTTTAACTGAAAATTTAAATATTCAATTGTTTTTCTTTAAATTATTTTTATTTTCAATCGACAAATTTAACAATTTTCTTATAAATTCATATTTTTAGGTGAATGATTCGGCTACTTGGATTTTAATTGAACTATTTTGTTGAAAGTTTAATTACTTTTTTGACAAATTCAACAATTTCGTTGAAAATTCGTTCCTTTTCGGTTGAAAGTTCATTTTTTTAAATAAAAAGTTGATGTATTTTGTAGTAAAGTCTTTCTTCTTTTTTTTGTATAAAAATTCATCTTTTTGAATGGAAGATTTAATTTTTTGCTTGAAAGATGAATTTATTTGGTATAAGTTTATTAAAATAGTTGAAGATCCATCTCTTTCGTTAAAAAAATTAAAATAATTTTTTGAAATATTGTGTATTTTTGTAAAAAATTAATATTCTTGGTTGAAAAATTTAAGTATTTTTCTAAAAGTTTAATTTTTTTGTTAATTCAACCGTTTTGTTTAAAATTTGTCCTTTTCGATCTAAAATTTATTTTTTATGATGGAAAATTCATTTTTGTTGTTAGAAAATTTAACTTGTTTGAAAAAATTGCTCTTTTGACTTAAAAATTTAACTATTTCGTTGAAAATTTGTTTTTCTTTAAGTTAATATTACTTTTTTATCAATTTTGTTAAAAATTCATATTTTAGGTGAATAATTCGGCTGCTTGGATTAAAATTAAACTATTTTGTTGAAAAATTAATTAGTTTTTACACAATTCAACTGGTTTTTTGGAAATTCGTCCTTTTAGATTAAAAGTTCATTTTTTATGATAGAAAATTCACTTTTTTGCTTGAAAATTCAACCTTTTGGAAAAAATTTGCCTTTTTGGATTGAAAATTTAATTATTTCGTTGAAATTTTATTTTTGTTGTTAAAAATGATTTTTTTAACTGAAAATTTAAATATTCAATTGTTTTTCTTTAAATTATTTTTGTTTCAATCGCAAATTCAACAATTTTGTTAAAAATTCATATTTTTAGGTAAATGATTCGGCTGCTTTGTTGACAAATTTAACAATTTTGCTGCAAATTCGTTCTTTTTAGGTTGAAGTTCATTCTTTAAATTAAAAATTGATGTATTTTTTGTAAATTCTTTCTTCTTTTTTTTGTATAAAATTCATCTTTTTGGCTTAAGAATTTAATTATTTAGTAGAAAATTTAATCATTATGACACAAATTTATTTAAATAATTGAAGATCAATCTTTTTCGTTGAAAATTTAAATAATTTGTTGAAAATTTGTGTATTTTAGTTAAAAATTAATATTCTTCGTTGAAAACTGTAAGTATTTTTCTAAAAGTTTAATTTTTTAAAAATTCCTCTGTTTTGTTTAAAATTTGAATGATGGAAAGTTCATTTTTTAATTTTTAGAAAATTTAACTTGTTTGAAAAAAGTACTCTTCTGACTTGAAAATTTAACTATTTCGTTGAAAATTCGTTTTTCTTTTAGTTAAATATTATGTTTTTAACGGAAAATTTAAATATTCGATTGTTTTTTTGTTTAAATTACTTTTTTCCATCAAAAATTGAACTTTAGTTGAAAATTCATATTCTTAGGTTAAAAATTCAGCTATTTGGTTCAAAATTTAACTGTTTTGCTAAAAGTTTAATTATTTAATTTCAAAATTCAACTTTTTTGTTGGAAATCCGACCTTTTCGATTAAAAATTTATTTTTAAATGGTAAAAAAGTCTTTTGTTTCTTTGAAAATTCAAATAATTTGTTGAAAATATGTGACAATTCAGAATTTTTTTTGAAAATTCATATTTTTATGTTAAAGATTCAGCTATTTGTTTAAAAATTTATTTTTTTTACTGAACTTTTGATTATTTTTTCAAAATTCAACTGATTTGTTGGTAATTTGTCCTTTTCGATTAGAAGTTAATATTTTATGATAAAATATTAGCTTTTTTGGTTGAAAAAAAATTTGTTTGAAAAAATTGGTCTTTTTGGCTTGAAAATTTTCATAGTTGGTTAAAAATTTAACTAATTTGCTAAAAGTATTTTTTTTTTTTTTGAAAATTCGTTCTTTTTCGGTCGGAAGCTCTCCTTTTAAATTAAAAATTTATGTATTCTGATGTAAATTCTTTTTTGTTTGTAGAAAATTTATCATTTTGAGTTGAGGATTTAATTTATTGGTTGAAATATGACTTTATTTGGTATAAATTCATTTTATTACTTGAAGATCTATTTTTTTGTTGTTGAAAATTCATATTTGTAGTTTATAAAGTCAGATATTGGATTAAAAACTTAACTATTTTTCTAAAAGTTAAAATTTTTTTGTAAAAATTCAACTATTTTGTTTAAAATTCGTTCTTTTTTAATAAAAAATTAATCTTTTATGGTAAAATTTGTTTTTTTTTTGTTTTATTTTGATTGAATGTTACTTTTTTAATGAAAATTTAATTATTTCATTTCAAATACAAGAATTTTGTTGAAAATTCATATTTTTAAGTTAAAGATTCAGCTATTAACTTCAAAATTGAACTATTTTGCTGCAAGTTTAATTATTTTTTTCAAAATGCAACTGTTTTGTTGGAAATACATTCTTTTCGATTAAAAATTCATTTTTTATGGTAGACAATTCATTTATTTGGATACAAAATTTTTGCTTTTTATTTGAAAATTAAACTATTCAATTTTTGGTTTAAAGTTCGTCCTTTTCGATAAAAAATTAATCTTTTATGGTAGAATTTATTGTTGAAATTCAACTTTTTTTAATAAATAGGTTGTTTTGGCTTGAAAATTAATCTACGCTTTTAAAAATTCAACTATTTTAATTAAAATTCGATTCTCTTTTAATTGAAAGTTTATTTTTTAAACTGAAAATGTAAATATTCCATTTTTTGTAAAAAAAATGGTTTTATTTAGATGAATATTCATGTATTTTTGTTCAAAATTAAAGTATTTTGTTAAAAATTTGTTTTTCATTTGATTGAATGTTACTTTTTAACTGAAAATTTAATTATTCAATTTTTTCGATCGAAAATTCAAGAATTATCTTCAAAATTAAGTTGAAAGATTCAGCTATTTGTTTAAAAACTTAACTATTTTGTTAAAAGTTTAATTTTTTCATAAAAATTCAACAGTTTTCTTTAAAATTCGTTCTTTTCGATTAAAAACTCATTTTTTATGCTGAAAAATTCATTTTCATGCTTAAAAATTCAACTATTTAGTTAAAAATTAAACATGTTCGTTTATAATGCAACTTTTTTCAAAATGAATTTTTTGTTACTAAAAATTAATTTTCTTAACTGAAAATTTAACTATTCCATTTGTAACTTAAAATTTGTATTTTTTCGGTAAAAAATTAATCTCTTATGTTAGAATTTTCTTTTGTTTTGTTTGGAAATTCAAATTTTTTTAGTAAATTGGTCTTTTTCTGGCTTAAAAATTTATCTAGGTTGTTAAAAATTCAAATATTTTATTTAAAATTCGATTATATGTTAATTAAGAGTTAAGATTTTTAACTGAAAATTTAAGCATTCCATTTTTGGTAAAAAATTGATTTCATTTAGTTGAAAATTTGTTTTTTTTTGTTTGAATTTTACTTTTGTAACTGAAAATTTAATTATTTCATTTTTTGGATAGAAAATTCAAGAATTATCTTGAAAATTAAGTTGAAAGATTCAGCTATTTGTTTAAAAATTTATCTATAATGCTGAAAGTTTTTTTTTTTCATAAAAATTCAACTGTTTCCTTTAAAATCCGTTCTTTTCGATTAAAAACTCATTTTTTTATGCTGAAAAATTCATTTTATTTCTTGAAAATTCAACTATTAAGTTAAAAATTAAACACGTTCGTCCATTTCGATAAAAAATTAATCTCTTATGTTAGAATCTCCTTTTTTTTTGTTTGAAAATTCAAATTTTTTTAGTAAATTGGTCTTTTTCTGGCTTAAAAATTTATCTACGTTGTTAAAAATTCAAATATTTTATTTAAAATTCGATTCTCTTTTAATTGAAAGATAATTTTTTTAACTGAAAATTTAAATATTCCGTTTTTGGCAAAACAAATTTAATTTAGTTGAATGATCATTTATTTTGGTTGAAAATTTATACTGTTTTCTTTAAAATTCTTTTTTCTTTTGGTTGAATGTTACTTTTCTACTCAAAATTTAATTATTTCATTTTTTTCTGAACGTTTAATTTTGTCATTAAAATTCAACTGTTTCCTTTGAAATCCGTTCTTTTCGATTAAAAATGTCTTTTTTTTATGGTAAAAAATTCATTTTCTTGGTTGAAAATTGAACTATGTTGTTGAAAACTCGTTTTTCTTTTGTTCGAATGTTACTTTTTTAGCTGAAAGTTTAGTTCTTCCAATTTTGTTTTAAAAAAAATTTCAATCCAAAATTCAACAATTTTGCTGAAAATTAATATTTTTAAGTTCAGCTTTTTGGTAAAAAATGAAAATTATTTTGCTTAAAGTTTAATTTTTTTTCAAGATTGTTTGAAGATTCGTAATTTAAATTTATACATCTTTGGTTGAAAAATGAACTAATTTCTTAAAAATTTTTTTTGTAAATAATTTTTTAACTAGTACATTTTTAGTTAAGAATTTATTTTTTTTGGCATAAAAATTTAATTGTTTGGCAGAAAGTTAAACTCTTTTGTACAAAATTAGTTCTTTAGATTAAAAATCAATTATTTTATTCAAAAATGTATCCCTTCGATCGAAAAATCAGCTATTTTTGTTTTTAATTATTTCTTTCTTTGAATCAAAATATTTTTTTTTACTAAAAATTTAACTATCCCGGTTGAAACATGAACTATTTTGTTAAAAAAATTTTTTTTCAGTTAAATTTTTTTTCAGCTGAACATGTAACTATTCTAATTTGTAACTATTCTATCATTTTTGTTAAAAATATATATCTCTGGTACCACATTAATTTTTTTTAACTGAAAGAACCATTTTTCAATTTTTCGTTGATCGAATATTCATCGAAAATTCATCTTTTTTGTTAGAAATTAATTTTCTTGACTGAAAAATAATCTTTTTGGGTTAGAAATTTAATTATTCTAGTTAATTTAATATCATTTTAGTTGAAACTTTGGATTTTAGTTCTAAATTCGACTATTTCAGTTAAAGATTTTTTTTTAGTTGAAAATTCATCACTTCATTTGAAAAGAAAAATGTTTTTTTAAAATAGTTTTTTAGCGGAAATTATATTTTTTAACTAAAAATGTAACTATTGCAATTGTAATATCCCATAATTGTAGTTAACAATTCATCTTTTTTGTTAAAAATTAATTTTATTAAATGAAAATTTAAAAAATCAATTTTTAGTTCACATTTTTTGTTTTGAAAATTAAAGAAAATTAAGATTCATAATTATATTTGAAGATTCATCAGTTTGGTTGAAAATTTGTCTTTTTTATTTTTTTTTTGTCTTTTGGGTTTAAAATTAATCTGCTCCATTTCAAGATTCAATAATTTTAGTTAAAAATTCATTATTTGGATTATAAATTTGTGTTTTTTATGTGGAAAATTAATTTTGTTAACCGAAACTTTAACCTTTTTTGATGAAAAATGATCTTTTTAATTAAAAATTCAATTATTTGGTTGAGAATTCATGTATTTTGTTAGAAAAAAAACAATCTTTTTGGTTGAAAATTCAACTATTTCAGTTAATGATTGATTTTATTTGAAATTTCATAGTTTTGGTTAAAATTTAACTGTTTTAGTTGAAGGTTCATCATTTGAGTTAAAAATTCATCAGTTTAGTTCAAAATGGATCCTTTTTAGATCAAAATTAAACTCTTAGTTGAAATTTTTTACCTTTTAGTTGAAAGTTCATAAGTTTATTTAATTTTCACTACAATTTAAGTATAAGAATATAAAAGATTTAAAAAAAAATTCATTTACTTAATGATTTCAGTATTATTTAATTATTTAATTATTCGGTGCTACATATTCACAGTCGATTGTTTAAAAAAATGCAAAATATTTGAATGGCTCTGTATGATTATAAATTATACCTGGAAAAATTTGAAGATAAAAAAAATAATCTTGAATTGTCGGCGAATTTTTTTTCAGAATTTGAGCAGGCATTCTGTAATATACCGACCGTCGGTAACTTATCATGAAAATTAGCCTTGTTCAGTCTGCAGCTATACTACCATCAATCTTTTTTTAGTGAGTATTTTAAATAACTGATTTTTTTTATTTCAGCACGGAAAAAAATTGAGGGTAAAATTCTGGTTATAAGAACGGACAAAGATATTTCGACAATGTTAAAAATTGAAAATTCGATAGGGTCGATTTTTGAGTTGTTTGTAGCTTTTAGCGAATTACATTCATTTCGAGCAGTCGAGCCAGCTTTGAAAATAAGATACAAAGAAATAAATTGTAACGGAACAAGCAACGAAAATGTTTTTAAAAAGTGCAAAAAACAACGAAATTTGCAGCTGGGTCGTCGTGGCGAGTTAACGAAATTAATTCTAGAATACCAAAGTGAATTGTGAATTTATTTGTTAAGATTTATGGTTAAAGTATTTCAAAATAAAAAATAAATCTCAAAATTGTAGAAAAGTCGATTTTTATTTTCAAAGTATTTCAAAATATAAAAATTCTGATAAATGCAATTAAATTCATGAACTTTTTTTTTATTTTAAGTAATTTGAAGAATAAAATGCTTTTCTTTTTTTTTTTGTAAAATGATCAGGATAGATTTTTTGGTCTTAAAATGTGCTAACATTATTATTTATTTAAAAAAAATATATTTTGAACATGAAAATGGACTTTTTCCAAAAAGGGCCGGGTGGATTTTTTTTGTCTTGAAATGTCCGTGGGACTACAGACTGTCATAATTAGTTAAAAAATCCTAAATTTGAGGAACGTGCAATTATATTTAAGAATTTAAGAATACATTTTTTGAAATCTGTTACAGTGATATTTCCTGAAAATGTGGAAAATTTATTAAAATCCCTTGAAACCATTAAAATCCTCAGAAATCCTTTGAAATGAATAAAAGCTCTTAAAAATTCTTTAGAATTAAAAAAAAATATCCTTAAATATTTTAAAATCCTTTCGTCTTGAAATTAATTCGAAATTTTTTGGAAGCTGTTGAAATACACTAAAATATTTCAAATCCTTTGAAATCAAATTAAATAATTGAAAGAAAATGAAAATTTCTTAGAATCTTCATCAAAATAAACCGTTAAGTATTGCAAATATTTTTAAACCATTTGAAATCCCTCGAAAATTTTTAAAGTTTATAAAATTTTTTGGAATTTTAAAAAATACCGTAAAATCTTGGAAATTCTAGAAAATCCCTTCAAATTTTAAAAATCCTTGGAATTTAAAAAAAAAATTCTTAAAATATTTAAAATAATTTTAAATCTCTTGAAACTTTTTTTGAATTTTTAAAAATACCCCAAATTCTTGAAAATTCTTTGAAATCCAATTAAAATTTTAAAATCTCTTGAAAATTTCTTAAAATTAAAAAAAAAAACGAAATTCTGGAAATTTGTTTGAATGCCTTTTAAATTTTAAAAATCTTTTAGAAATTCCTTTCAATTTTTTTCCCAATTCTCCGTAACATATTTAAAATCCTTTGAAATCCCTTGAAACTTTTATGGAATTTTTAAAAATACCGTGAATAATTGAAAAGTCTTTAATGTTTAATGTTTAATATTCAAATTTTTTAAATGTTTTTAATGTTTAAAAAGCCTTTAGAAATTCTTTGGAATTTTTTAAATTTTCATTTCGAATCTTTAAAAATCTCTTTAAACTTTTTAAATCTTTTGAAATTTTTTTCAATTTTTAAAAAATACCCTTAAATCTTGAAAATTCTTTGAAATCCCTTCAAATTTTAAAAATTATTTTAAATATCTTGCAACTTTTTTGAATTTTTAAAAATATCCCAAATTCTTAAAAATTCTTTGAAATCTCATTAAAATTCCAAATGTTGTAGAAATTCTTTTTAATTTTTTTAAACTGCTCTTTAAAATATTTAAAATAATTTTACATCTCTTGTAACCATTTTTGAATTTAAAAAAAAAAAAAATTTCTTGAAAGCTCCTTCTAATTTTTTAAAATATCCTTCAATCTTGAAAATTCTTTAAAATCCCTGTAAACTTTAAAAATCCTTCAGAAATTCCTTGGAATTTTTAAAATTCTTATTTAAAGTCCTTTGAAATCTTTTAAACCCCCTTGAAACTTTTTAAATCTTTTGAAATTTAAAATTTTTTTAAAATACCCTTAAATCTTGAAAATTCTTTGAAAACCATTTAAAATTTAAAAGTCATGTAGAAATTCCTTTAAATTTTTTCAATTCTCTTTGAAATATTTAAAATCCTTTAAAATCTCTTGAAAATTTCTTGAAATTAAAAAAAAAAAACGAAATTCTTAAAAATTCTTTTAAATCGTATAAAATTTTTAAAATCCTTTAGAAATTCTTAGGATTTTTTTAAGCTCTCATTTCAAATTCTTTGAAATCTTTTAAAATCTCTTAAAAATTTCTTGGAAATTTAAAAAATACCCTAAAATCGTGAAAATTCTTTGAAATCCCATTAACATTTTAAAATCTTGTAGAAATTCTTTTCAATTTTTTTAAAATTCTCTTTGAAATATTTAAAAATCCTTTCAAATCTCTTGAAAATTTCTTTGAATTTACGAAAACCCGAAATTCTTAAAAATTCTTTTAAATCCGTTAAAAATTTAAAAATCCTTTAGAAATTCTTTGGAATTTTAAAAATTCTCATTTCGAATCCTTTGAAATTTTTTTAAATCCCTTGAAACTTTTTAAATATTTTGAAAATTTTATGGAATTTAAAAAAATACCTTTAAATCTTGAAAATTCTTTGAAATCCTTTTAAATTTCAAAAATCTGGTTCACAATCCTTTAATTTTTTTTAATTGTCTTTGAAATATTTAAAATCCTTTAAAATCTCGTGAAAATTTCTTGGAATTTAAAAAAAAAACGAAATTCTTGAAAATTCTTTTAAATCCCTTTAAAACTTTAAAATATTTTAGAAATTCTTTGGAGTTTTTTAAATTTAAAATCCCATAAAATTGTTTAAATCTTGTAGAAATTCTTTTCAAATTTAAAAAAATTCTCTTTAAAATATTTTAAATCATTTCAAATCTCTTGCAACTTTTAAAAATTTTTTGAAACACCTTTAAATTTTTTAAATCTTTTAGAAATTCATTGGATTTTTTTTTAATTCTCATTTCAAATCATTTGAAATCTTTTAAAATTCCTTACAACTTTTTAAATCTCTTAAAAATTTCTTGGAACTTTAAAAAGTATTTTAAAATCGTGAAAAATATTTAAAATCCCATAAAATTTTTTAAATATTGTAGAAAGTCTTTTCAATTTTTTACAAATTCTCTTTAAAATATTTTACATCATTTTAAATCTCTTGCAACTTTTTTTGAATTTTTAAAAATACCCTAAATTCTTGAAAATTCTTTGAAATTTAAAAAAAAAACGAAATTCTTAAAAATTCTTTTAAATCGCTTAAAATTTTAAAACCTCTTAAAAATTTCTTGGAAATTTAAAAAATACTCTAAAAAAATCTAGAAAAATTTAAAAATCCTTTAGAAATTCTTTGGAATTTTAAAAAGTATTCTAAAATCGTGAAAATTCTTTAAAATCCCATAAAATTTTTTAATTCTTGTAGAAATTCTTCTCAATTTTTTAAAAATTCTCTTTAAAATATTTAACATTATTTTAAATCTCTTGCAACTTTTAAAAATTTTTTGAAACACCTTTAAATTTTTTAAATCTTTTAGAAATTCATTGGATTTTTTTTTAATTCTCATTTCAAATCATTTGAAATCTTTTAAAATTCCTTACAACTTTTTAAATCTCTTAAAAATTTCTTGGAACTTTAAAAAGTATTTTAAAATCGTGAAAAATATTTAAAATCCCATAAAATTTTTTAAATATTGTAGAAAGTCTTTTCAATTTTTTACAAATTCTCTTTAAAATATTTTACATCATTTTAAATCTCTTGCAACTTTTTTTGAATTTTTAAAAATACCCTAAATTCTTGAAAATTCTTTGAAATTTAAAAAAAAAACGAAATTCTTAAAAATTCTTTTAAATCGCTTAAAATTTTAAAACCTCTTAAAAATTTCTTGGAAATTTAAAAAATACTCTAAAAAAATCTAGAAAAATTTAAAAATCCTTTAGAAATTCTTTGGAATTTTAAAAAGTATTCTAAAATCGTGAAAATTCTTTAAAATCCCATAAAATTTTTTAATTCTTGTAGAAATTCTTCTCAATTTTTTAAAAATTCTTTTTAAAATATTTAACATTATTTTAAATCTCTTGCAACTTTTTTTGAATTTTTAAAAATACCCCAAATTCTTAAAAATTTTTTGAAACGCCTTTACATTTTAAAAATCTTTTAGAAATTCTTTGGATTTTTTTAAATTTTCATTTTAAATCATTTGAAATCTTTTAAAATCCCCTAGAACTTTCTAAATCTCCTAAAAATTTCTTGAAATTTTAAAAAGTATCCTAAAATCGTGAAAATTTTTTCAAATCCAATTAAATTTTTTAAATCCCTTGACAATTTTATGAAATTAAAAAAAAAAAACGAAATTCTGGAAAATTGTTTGAACTTCTGTTTAAATTTTTAAAATCATTTAGAAATTCCTTTCAATTTTTTTTTATTCTCCTCAAAATATTTATAATCATTTTAAATCTCTTGCAACTTTTTTAGAATTTTTCAAAATACCCCAAATTCTTAAAAATGCTTTGAACCCCTTTTAAATTTTAAAAATCTTTTAGAAATTCCTTGCGTTTTTTTGAATTATCATTTCAAATCCTTTGAAATCTTTTAAAATGCCCTGGAACTTTCTTAAAAATTTCTTGGAATTTTAAAAAGTATTTTAAAATCGTGAAAATTCTTTAAAATCCCATAAAAATGTTTAAATCTTGTATAAATTCTTTTCAATTTTTTAAAAATTCTCTTTAAAATATTTTACATCATTTTAAATCTCTTGCAACTTTTTATGAACTTTTAAAAATACACCAAGTTCTTAAAAATGCTTTGAAACCCCTTTAAATTTAAAAAAAATTCTCTTTAAAATATTTAAAATTCCATCCAAAATTTTAAATCTCTTGAATTTTTTTTGAAATTACTGAATAATAATATTCCTGAATTAGAAAATTCCTGAATAATAAAATATAAAAAATATAATATCCCTTGAAACTTATTAAATCTCTTCAAAATTCTTTGGGATTTTTTTTAAATACCCTAAAATCTTGAAAATTCTTTGAAAGCCCATTAAATTTTCAAAATCTTTTAGAAATTCCTTTCAATTTTTATCCCAATTCTCCTTAACATATTAAAAAACCTTTGAAATCCCTTGAAATTTTTATGGAATTTTTAAAAATACCCTGAATACTTGAAAATTCTTTAATGTTTAATTTTTACATTTTTTAAATGTTTTTAATGTTTAAAAAGCCCTTAGAAATTCTTTGGAATTTTTTTAATTTTCATTTCGAATCTTTTGAAATCTTTTATAATCTCCTAAAACTTTTGAAATCTTTTGAAATTTTTTTGAATTTTTAAAAAATACCCTTAAATCTTGAAAATTCTTTGAAATCCCTTCAAATTTTAAATTTTTTTAGAAAATCCTTGGAGTTTTTTGTGATTTTTCTTAATTTATTTAAAATCATTTTAAATCTCTTGCAACTTTTTTGAATTTTTAAAAATATCCCAAATTTTTGAAAATTCTTTGAAATCTCACTCAAATTCCAAATTTTGTAGAAATTCTTTTTAATTCTTTTAAACTGCTCTTTCAAATATTTTTAAAATCCTCTCGTATTGAAATTATTTCAAAATTTCTTGGAAGCTATTAAAATACAATAAAATATTGCAAATTCTTTGAAATCAAATTAAATAATTGAAAGAAAATGAAAATTTTTTACAATCTTTATAAAAATAAACCGTAAAACATTGCAACTATTTTAAGACCCTTTCAAATCCCTCGAACATTTTTTCACCATTTTCTTGAAACCTCCTTCTAATTTTTCAAAATATCCTTCAATCTTGAAAATGCTTTAAAATCCCCTTAAATTTTTAAAATCTCTTAGAAATTATTTGGATTTTTGTAAATTCTCATTTTAAATCCTGTGAGATCTTTTGAAATCCCTTAAATCTTTTTAAATCTTTTGGGAATTTTTTGAAATTTTAAAAAATACCCTTAATTCTTGAAAATTCTTTGAAATCGATTTAAATTTCGAAAATCATGCACATTCCTTTAAATTTGTTTCAATTCTCTTTGAAATATTTAAAATCCTTTAAAATCTCTTGAAAATTTCTGGGAATTAAAAAAAAATAAATTCTTGAAAATTCTTTTCAATGCCTGTAAACTTTAAAAATCCTTCAGAAATTTTTTTTAATTTTAAAAATTCTTATTTAAAGTCCTTTGAAATCTCTTAAAACCCTTTGAAACTTTTTAAATCTTTTGAAATCCATTTAAAATTTAAAAAACATGTAGAAATTTCTTTCAGTTTTTTCAATTCTCTTTAAAATATTTAAAATCCTTTAAAATCTTTTGAAAATTTCTTAAAATTTAGAAAAAAAAACGAAATTCTTAAAAATTCTTTTAAATCCATTAAAAATTTAAAAGTCCTTGAGAAATTTCTTGGAATTTTAAAAAGTATTCTAAAATCGTGAAAATTCTTTAAAATCCCATAAAATTTTTTAAATCTTGTAGAAATTCTTTGCAATTTTTTAAAAATTCTCTTTGAAATATTTTACGTCATTTTATACCTCTTGCAACTTTGTTTAAATTTTAAAATATTTTAGAAATTCTTTGGATTTTTTAAATTCTCATTTGAAATCCTTTAAAATCTCATAGAACTTTTTAAATCTTTTAAAAATTTCTTGGAATTTCAAAAAGTATTCTAAAATCGTGAAAATTCTTTAAAATCCCATAAAAAATTTTAAATCTTGTAGACATTCTTTTTTATGTTTTAAAAATTCATCCTTAAAATATTTTATATCATTTTAAATTTCTTGCAACTTTTTATAATTTTTAAAAATACTCCAAATTCTTGAAAATTTTTTGAAACACCTTTAAATTTTTAAAATCTGGTAGAAATTCTTTAAAAAATTTTTTAAATTCACCTAAAAATATTTAAAATCATTTTAAATCTCTTGCAAATTTTTAAAAATTTTTTAAAAATATCCTAAATTCTTGGAAATTCTTTGAAATCCAATTAAATTTTTTAAATCCCTTGACAATTTTTTGAAATTTAAAAAAAAACAAAATTCTGGAAAATTGTTTAAACTCTTTTTAAATTTTAAAAATAATTTAGAAATTTCTTTCAATTTTTTTCCAATTCTTCCTAACATATTTAAAATCCTTTGAAATCCCTTGAAACTTTTATGAAATTTTTAAAAATACCCTGAATACTTGAAAATTCTTTGAAATCCCTTTAAATTTTAAAAACGCTTTAGAAATTCTGTAAATTTTTTCAATTTTTGTTTCGAACCCTTTGAAATCTTTTAAAACGCCCTAAAACTTTTTAAATCTTTTGCAAATTTTTTGGATTTAAAAAAAACCCTTAAATCTTGAAAATTTGTTAAAATCCCATTATATTTTTAAAAAATCTTGTAGAAATTCCTTTTAATTTTTTTTAATTCTCCTTAAAATATTTATAATCATTTGAAATCTCTTGCAACTTTTTTAGAATTTTTAAAAATACCCCAAATTCTTAAAAATGCTTTGAACCCCTTTTAAATTTTAAAAATCTTTTAGAAATTCCTTGCGTTTTTTTGAATTATCATTTCAAACCCTTTGGAATCTTTAAAATCTTTTAAAATCCCCGGAAACTTTTGAAATCTCTTAAAAATTTCTTGGAATTTTAAAAAGTATTCTAAAATCGTGAAAATTTTTAAATCTTGTAGAAATTCTTTTCAATTTTTAAAAAATACTCTTTAAAATATTTTAAATCATTTTAAATCTCTCAACCTTTTTTGAATTTTTAAAAATACCCCAAATTCTTGTGAATTCTTTGAAATCCCTTTAAAAGTTTAAAATATTTTAGAAATTCTTTGGAGTTTTTTTAATTCTCATTTCAAATCCTTTAAAATCTTGTAAAATCTCATAGAATTTTTTAAATCTCTTAAAAATGTCTTGGAATTTTAAAAAGTATTCTAAAATCGTGAAAATTCTTTAAAATCCCATAGAAATGTTTAAATCTTGTAGAAATTCTTTTCAAATTTAAAAATATTCTCTTTAAAATATTTTACATCATTTTAAATCTCTTTCAACTTTTAAAAAATTTTTAAAAATACCCCAAATTCTTGAAAATTTTTTGAAACACCTTTAAATTTTAAAAATCTTTTAGAAATTCATTGGATTTTAAATCTCTTGCAACTTTTTTTGAATTTTTAAAAATACCCTAAATTCTTGAAAATTCTTTGAAATACCATTAAGTTTTTTAAATCCCTTGAAAAAGTTTTGAAATTTAAAAAAAACGAAATTCTGGAAAATTGTTTGAACTAATTTTAAACTTTAAAAATCTTTTAGAAATTTCTTTCAATTTTTTTTCCAATTCTCCTTAAAATATTTAAAATCCTTTGAAAACCCTTGAAACTTTTATGAAATTTTTAAAAATACCCTGAATACTTGAAAATTCTTTGAAATCCCTTTAAATTTTAAAAACGCTTTAGAAATTCTTTGGAATTTTTTAAATTTTTATTTCGAATCCTTTGAAATCTTTTAAAACGCCTTAAAACTTTTTAAATCTTTTGAAAACCTTTTGGAATTTTAAAAAAACCCTTAATCTTGAAAACTTGTTGAAATCCCATTAAATTTTTAAAAAATCTTGTAGAAATTGCTTGGAAAGAGAGAAATTCTTTGGGATTTTCAAAATTCTCATTTCGAATTCTTTGAAATTTTTTTAAATCCCTTGAAACTTTTTAAGTATTTTGAAAATTTTTTGGAATTTTAAAAAATACCTTTAAATCTTGAAAATTTTTTGAAATTCCTTTAAATTTTAAAAATCTGGTTCACAATCCTTTAATTTTTTTCAATTCTCTTAGAAATATTTTAAATCCTTTAAAATATCGTGAAAATTTGTTGGAACTTAAAAAAAACGAAATTCTTGAAAATTCTTTTAAATCCCTTCAAAATTTTAAAATATTTTAGAAATTCTTTGGATTTTTTTAATTTTCATTTCAAATCCTTTAAAATCTTTTAAAATTCTTTAAAATCCCAAAAAAAATTTTACATCATTTTAAATCTCTTGCAACTTTTTTTGAATTTTTAAAAATACCCCAAATTCTTGAAAATGTTTTGAAACACCTTTAAATTTTTTAAATCTTTTAGAAATTCTTTGGATTTTTTTGAATTATCATTTCAAATAATTTGAAATCTTTGAAAATCCCCTAGAACTTTTCAAATCTCCTAAAAATTTCTTGAAAATTTTAAAAGTATCCTGAAATCGTGAAAATTTTTTAAAATCCGATTAAAATTTTTTGTAGAAATTCTTTAAATTTTTTTTTAAATTCACCAAATTCTTAAAAAGGTTTGAAACCCCTTTAAATTTTAAAAATCTTTTAGAAATTGTTTGGAATTTTGTTAATTCTCATTTCGAATTCTTTGAAATCTTTTAAAATCCATTGAAATTTTTTAAATCTCTTAAAAATGTAAAATTGTGTTAAAAAATGTTAAAAATTGTAGAAATTCTTTTCAATTTTTTAAAAATTTTCTTAAAAATATTTAAAATCATATTAAATCCCATTAAATTTTTAAAATCTTGTAGGAATTCTTTTAAATTTTTTTTTCAATTCTCCTTAACAATTTAAAATCCTTTGAAACTTTTTAAAGCTCTTGAAAATTTCTTGGAATTTTTTAAATATCGCACAATCGCGAAAAATTCTTTAAAATCCCCTTAAATTTTAAGTCTTGTAGAAATTCCTTTCGATTTTTTACAATTCCCTTTAAAATATTAAAAACTCATTGAAATCCAATTAAATTTGTAAAAACTTGGAGAAGTTCCTTCCAATTTCGTTTAATTCTCCTTAAAATATTTAAAATCCGTTAAACTCTCTTGAAACTTTCAAAAGCTTAAAAACTTCTCGGATTCTTGTAAAATACCCAGATAATAAATAACAAATACGAATAAAATGTTTATTCGTAAATCGCCTTCGATTCTCATTACCCTAAAAAAAGTTGGGATCTCCAGGGAAAAAATGAGTGAAAAAATCGATAAATCTTGAAAATATTTCTATTTATTTATATTAGTAATTTAGTAGTAATTTTCGGAATGGAAAAACAGATATTGAAAAAACTACATGCGCTTTTTATAAATATAGCAAGAGTCATGAAAGTCTCCTCTGTAAAAAGTACTTTTCATCATTGTTCTAGACTTATTTGAGAATAAAAAAGACAGATATAGGGAAAGTTTTTTTTATTCCTCGAGAGGATTTGAGCTCACATAGCACAGAGTATATATATATATATAGTTTTTAAAAATAATTATTAAAAAAAGCCCTAACACCTTTTACAAGTTCGACTTGCACTCCAAGGAACTTTTTTTTTCAAGTGTCGACTTCTCGCTGAATTCGAAATCAGTCGATTAAAATCAACATCGTGAATTCTTCAATCTTACCTCAAGTGAGTCTTTTTCAGTTTTTTTTGTACGCACTCATTTCAATAAAGAAAATTCGACGACAGTGATGTTATATAATTAATATCGACTCGTTCAATATTAATTGTTTTGTTTTGTTTTTACGTTGAGAATTTCTCGTTTAGATAAATAGAAACTTCGGAATGCCTCGTTATCGTTAATCGCTATCAGATTCGGATTCTGAAAGCTGAAGATCGTCATTTAAGAGAATATCTGGCATCAGCAAAGGAGACGTCATGCCGTTCGCTAGACCTTAAATCACACAATTTAGCAAATTTTAGTTTGCAATTATATATTTTTTTTTAAGGACAGACCTCGGACTCAATTGAAAAATCTGGAAATAATGGGACTGAAAATAAATGAATAATAAAATTTCCTATAAATTTCCTAAAATACCCGTACAGTTTTACCGAAATTGGAAAATTCTCGAACAGTTTATAATATTACCAAATCTGAAAATTCCGAAATAATAATTTTCCCAAATTAAAAAATTCCCGAGTAATAAGACTCTCGAATTGGAAAATTCCGAAATGATCAAATTCTCGAATAATGAAATTCGAGAATTGGAAAATTCCTGAACAGTTTATAATATTGGGAAGACTGAAAAATCCCACAAAATAAAATTATCGGCACTGTAAAATTTCTTAATAATAAAATTCCCGAATTAGAAAATTACTGAATAATAATATTCCTGAACTAGAAAATTCCTGAATAATAAAATATAAAGAATATAAAATAAAACAGTTTATAATATTGGGACGACCGAAAAATCCCGCATAATAAAATTTCCTAATAATAAAATTCCCGTGCATTTTATAATATTACCGAATTG
>JAAAKG020008144.1:0-12268 GCA_010014905.2 Druon quercuslanigerum
ACATAGAAAAATTTCCAGAGGTACTGGCTCAGGGATCAAACCCCGGACCTCTGAGGTGAAGTCCGAGCGTCTAACCACTGAGCCACCGAGGCTCTCTTAAATAGATTAATCTTGAACTTCTTATTCAAGAATTGAATAATTTTGAAGACAGTTGTTATTTTAAGAATTGTGCAATGGTTCTGATTTTATGAATAATTTTTTAATATCCTAATACATTCAAACTCCTTCAAATTTTTGCAAGCCCCTGAAAATATTTAAAAACCTGTGAATTCCTTTCAAATCGCTCGATTTTTTAAAATAAATTCTTTTAAATTTTAATTAAACATGATAAAATCCCTTGAAATTCCGTCTATTTCTTGAAATCCCTTAAAATTGTTTTAATCGCTTAAAACTTTATTTAAATTTTTTAAAATAGCCTAAAATCTTTTAAACAATTTAAAGATTAAAATATATTAAAGTTTCTTGGAATCTTTTTAAATATTATAAATTTTTTAAGTTTCTTAACGTTTCTTACAATTTTATTGAAATATAATAAAATAACATCCCTTGAAGTTACATGAAATCTGATGAAATTGCAGAAAATTCTTCCAAATTCCTGGAAATATTAAAAGACCTATGATATCCTCTGAGCTCATGAGAAATTCATTAAAGCTCTTTGATATAGAGCCTTAAAAATCTCCTAAAATTACAAATAAATATGTACCCTTTTAAATCTTTCAATATCCTAGAAGGTTGTCTAAAACTGCAGGGTATTTGTCTAAATCTTTAAAAATCGTTTGCGTTTTTGAAATTTGGTTTACTCTTTTAAAATGTTTTGAAATCCCTTTAAAAAGTTTAAACTTCTTAAAAATTCTTTGAAGTCTGAAATCTCTTAAATCTCTTCAGATGTTAAAAAACTTTAAATCCCTCAATTCTTTTAAAAACATTTTTTGGAATTTGTAATTAATTTTCCAGAAAATTGTTTTGAAATCCCGTAAAATTACACTAAATCCGATAAGATTATCTGAAGTCCTTTAAAATATTTCAATGTCCTCTGAAATCCTTCGAGATCTATAAATTTAATTAAAATACCATATAGAGACTTTAAAACTGCTACAAACTTAAAAAATCACCAAAAGTTCCCTGAAATCTATTACAATTTCTGAAAAATAGTTCTAGGCATTTTGAAATTTTGGAAATATTTTAAAATGTCTTGGAATATCTTATAATATCCTAACATCTTTCAAATTCTTAAAAATCTTTTAAGATATCTTTATTGTTTTGAAAATCTTTCTAAATTTTTGATATTCTTTGATACCTCAACAAAATTTTGTAAATAATTCTCTGAAATTTCATTAAACTATTATAAAATACCTTTGAATCCCTTACAACATTTGAAATTTTATGTATTTGATTTATTTCTCTAAATTCAATATCTTGAAAGTTATTAGTTGTTCAAAATCTACTAAATATATATGGTATGGTTAGGTCAAATTAAACAATAAATTGTAACTTGTAAAGAAGAGTATTAGTAAGTAATTGTAGGTGTAAATTTTGTGTACTGTGGAATGTTATATTTTCAATTGTTCTTTATAACATGTATCTCATGTTGCATGCAGCAACATCCCCCTTTGCTTATTTTCCAAATAAGTTTCTAATCAACCAAAGTGGCTAATGTTTTGTCATTTAAAAGAATTATCCGAGGATCAGAAACAATTTAGATCCATTCAGTTCAAAGGAAAAGATTGCTAAGAAGCTACTTTACTCTACAGTTGGCCTTGCATTTTACTTTATATATCACATTATAAGATTGGAAACTTCATTTTCAAAATTAGATGTTTAAAAATAGGAAATTATTAAGTCTGTTAAGAGGACGAGAGAGACAATAATATAACTGAAATGCATCAATTATTATTCTGGGAGAAATTTGGCTGTCGCTAGTACTTTTTAGAAATCCCTAAGAAAGAGTGATTAAGAGAAGCAACTAATTTTGCTAAACTTTTGAAGCCTATTGAAAAGAATGTTATAAAAACCAGTTACAACATAACACTTACCAATAATAAAAATTTTGTAAATTTGATTTTTTCTGGAAGAAGATCTTCTACTTCGTTCCGCTGCGCTGGAAATCGAAACACAGAACTTCCATTTGCTGCTCGGGTGCTTTTCCCTGAAGCTACTAGAGAGATCGGAAGAAGAATCCTTTTTCAGAAATACTCGCATTATTTTGCAAGCTGATACATTTTCATAAAAATTAAAAAATTAAAAAAAAAATAAAAATAAAAAATTGATTTTTTTTCAAGTAATTTGTATTATCGTCAGAGAATAACATAAATGCTTAAAAAAGATCTTCTCCTTCATGTATTTATGAAAAAGGATTCTTCTCTTGATCTCTCAAGTAGCTTCAGGGAAAAGCACTCGACCTGCAATTGGAAGTTATGTGTTTCGATTCCCAGTGAAGCGGAAGAGAAGATCTTTTTTCAGGAAACAATTGAATTAAAAAATTGTCAATTCAAAGCTCCATTGAGACTAAAAAGGCGCTAAAAGTTCCTGTTATTCTCTAATGTTAAAACAGATTTATTGAAAAATTGCAATACGTAACAATTAACAAAATAATGCGTGTTTTTCTTAAAATGGATTCTTCTTTCGATCATTCTGACGGCAATCAGAGTTTCTTTGGATTCGATTCCAAGCAGAGCAAAGGATATCTTTTTTCGGAAACATTTTTAATTTATAGCTGCATCTAGTATAAAAACAAGTTAGGAAATTCTGTTCTTCTCTGAGAATAATACAGATTCCTTGAAAAATACTGAACATATTATTTAGATTTGCTAGAAAAATACGACTGCATTGGTTAATTTTATGAAAAAAACGTTATTTTAAGTATTGTCCATATTATTCGTTATCCCTTGAGAATATCGTAGTTTATGAATCATCTCAAGATCATAGAGGAAACCAAGCCGAATGCACTTTAAACTTTTAAAAGCTGATTTCTATTGAACCACCCTGATATTCAATTTCTGGTGATGTATTCAATTATTCAGAATAAGTAGGTTGCTTTTCAAATCTTCAGAGTAACAAACAAGTGTAACTTTAGAGCCGCAGTGCAATGAATATCTGATAGTTTGAATGCATATTTCAAGCTCTCAATTATTTACTTATTCAGAGAATATTTCTTGTGGAATGTGTATCACAATGATTGTCTAAAATGAATTTATAAAAGTGAATAAAATTTAGTTTTATGGAAAGGTTTGATTATTGGCAGAAAAAGAACAAAAACTCTTTATACATTTATTTTCATGTTGTGGACCATTTTTAAGAAAATCGACATTAATTCAAAATGTGTTAATTAATTATAATAACTTTATTAATGTGCTATTAAATTAGATACAAATATATATAAAAAAAAGCATTTAATAGAATCAATAGATCAAATTTTTGTTAAAGTAAAAAGTAAATAGTCCAAAATAGTCCAAATTAAGCAGTACTTCTTTCACGCGTTTTATTGTATTTGTGTTTTTATTCTATTTTATTTTATTTATTCGTAGAGGTCAATATAAAATTAAAATTCATATTCCGAATAATTTTTAGAACAAGGAACACAATTCTATTTCCTCTTATTTGATTCTACGCCAATTTAGTTTTAAATAAATTCTAGAATAAAAACTTTTAGCACACCTTAGAATTTTTCAAAACTTAATAAAATCCTTCACAAGCGCATTATATATATATATATATATATATATATATAGTTTTTTCCAATATAGACGTCTTCATACTTTCCTGAAATTCAGCGACAGTTCTGAAATAAAACTTACAAGATATTGCAAAATTTTATGAAAACTTTTTTAACTTTATGAAAGTTCTTAGGACTTCAAAAACACCATTAAAAGATTGTAAACGTAACCTTATAAGAAAATTTTACTCACCTTCTATTTTCTTTTGTGAGAAAATAAATGTTGTGGTCTATTTTTATTATGATGGATAAGAATTAAAAAAATATATAAATTGTATCTATTTTTAAGTTGAGCAGCATTTTCTGTGGTGAAACTCGCATGGATGCCATCGTACTAATTAGAGCGCTACTTATCAGATTTTAATTTGTCTTGAACATCACCGATTTTGATGTTTAGTATTGTGTGGTAATTGTTTGTATAAATTTACAATATTCACTAGAAAGAATATTTAAAATATTTTTAAAGGTAAAAATTTCTTACATTAATCCTCTTTTTCAGGGATATTTCACTTTTCTCATTAAAAATTGAGCCCCTTGAGAAAACTATTTCTTATATATTATATTACAGGAGCCGTTTAATCGCCGAGAATTTGATATCAGGTGTTTCCAATTACTTTTCATTCATAATTGTATCGTGTTCATGTAATGAACTATGTTAATCAAAAAAGTTTTTCTGAAAAAATAGTATGTAATAAAGTTATACGTTAATCAATTCTTCTCCAGTCAATTTTTAATCGTGTTAATAAAATAATTTGTATGTAATGGAAAAAAGATTTTTACAATGTTATAAATGACCATAATGTCATAACTCTTCAAAAAAGTACTTATATTATAGATTAATCGATTCGTGTCGAATTATGTATTCTTTGTAATTTTTTTACCAAATTCACATAAAAATAATACAAAATTGTTTACTATAAACAAGATATTTTAAAATCTTTTCAATTACCTAAGATTCTTACTATCTAATAAAATAAGGAATCTTTTATATTCTTCTATCAACTTAAAACTATGTGCATTTAATATTTTTCTCTTTAACCCTTATTTGAAGAATTTCTCTTTTTATCCTGTTTAAGAGTAACTTTCCATTTTTCTCAGTTTTAATGCACATTGAATTAATAGGAAAAAATAAAAAAATTATTTTTTTAAAGGTAATTCTTTTTAATTGAAAATATTACTACTATATTTTTAGTTTAAATTCATCTCTCTCGGTTAAGAATTTTACTGCTTGGTTAAAAATGTGACTATTTTGTTGCAAATGTTCAAATTAATTTAATTAACTAAAAATTTTATTAAATTATTTTAGCTGAAAAATGTTTGTTTTTAATTAAAAATTCTACTATTATATTTTCAAGTGGTTGAAAGTTGAAATAATTTGTTAAACATTTATTTTACTGGTTCAAGATTTACCGATTTCTTGAAAATATATATTTTTGTAATTAATTTTTGTAACTGCAAATTTAAGTATAATTTATGTGTTTTGTTATAATTTCATTCTTTCTTTAGAAGATTAATTTTCTGGATTTTAAATTCAACTACTGACTTGTGAGCTAAACTACTATCCTGAAAATTCATTTTATTAGTTAAAGGGTTCAAAATTTTAATGTTTTGTAAAAAATTTATTTTTAGACCTCCAATGTTTATTAGTTGATTTTTTTGTTAAGTCTTGATCGTTTTTAGTGTTACATTCAACTATTTGATTTGAAATAAACTTTTATGTTGAAAAGTTAACTTTTTTACAGAAAATGTGTCTTTTTGGCTTAAAACCTCAACTGTTTTGTAGAAACTTGGCCTTTTTGGCTTGAAAATTCCAAAATTAGGATCACGTTTTTCTTTCTCTCTCTCTCTCTCTCTTAAATGAAAAATGTATTTAAATTGCAAAAATTATCTATTTGGTAGAAAATGTCTTTGCTGAAAATTCATCTCACGTGGTTAAACATTTGTCTTTTTGGATCGAAAATTCGACCCTGTTGATTGAAAATTCATCCTTTTCATTGAAAAAGTGTTGGGTTGAACATTCGTCTTTCCTGGCTAAAAATTGAACTATTATGTTGAAAATTGAATTACTGGGTTAACAATTTCAATATTATATAGATAAGCAGTCCCTTTTTCTTCAAAATTCAACTATTTCAATTAAAAATAATCTTTCTTGGTTAAAAAGTTTATCTTTTTGTGGAGTAAATGAACTGTTTTTGAAAAAGAAATGTATTTTGACATTAAATCTTAAGCATTTCATATTAAATTCAATACGATTCATTCCATTTAAAGGTGTGGAGCTGTTCGTATCCTCGATATTATCCTGGAAAATTCAAGCTACACGTTTTTCAACAGCCCCTAAAGGAATTAAAAAATTGTCTAAATTGTTACCATTACAAAGCTTCCGATGAGAAGAAGCAAAAAAGGAAAAGGAACTAAGCAGCGGATTCAATATCCCCATCCCATAGTATCAAGTTGAAAGTGTAATTTTCATCTGGGAGAGAAACGATAATTAAAATCCGGAAAATAGCCGTTAAAAGTAGAAAAGGTGGAAAATACTGTGAATCCGAGTTTATACCTTGATTCAGCCGTAATAATGGGATGAAATTCGGAGAGAAATCTACTTTTAAGGATAAGGCGGCTTGAGTTCAGCTATACTCGCACGTTTCACGTTTCCGGTAACGCTGATGCAGAACGCTGGCGCAGACACTGCTACACTTGTTGCATTATTTTCTTTGCCGTTCGTTCACTCTCGCCTCACTATTATTATTAGCTGATACCGTAGTTGCAGTAGGTAGTTGCAGTAGGTGGCTGCTGAATTCGCTACTGCAAGAACTCATTCTAATGCAACAGAGGCTCAGGAGTTTCTTCACCTTTAGCGTACTCGCTTGGAATATTAAAGGCACTGAAGTACTCGACTATTCTGAATTTAGTTACTCACTGGATGTCTCTCCTCAACTCTTGTAACTGAAGCTCCACACAGTTCCCTATAAACTACAATACAGCCGCTAGCTTTTGCTTATTCACATTGTGAAACATGTTTCACGTTAAACAATTGAAGGATTGAGAGAGACAACAGATATTCTATAAAACTTGAATCTCAGTTTTAACGAAAACTGAGATTTTGATTTATAGATTTTTAGTTGCTGAATGAATGCGGAAAGAATTTCTTAGGAAAAAGTCAACCATTTCCCCGTAAGTGAACACGACGGGCAGTCCACGACTCGAACTCACACCTGCTTCAGGACGAGATTAGACGCACGCTCTGGCTCGGCTCTGGCCCTTGTGGATCCCCCGTGGTGACGAAAGGCAGCGCCAGAATACCTGCAGCTCACTGTTACCTCTCTATAATCTTTTCCTCACTCGGAAAAGCGCTATCCAAGAAGTAATCGATACTCGACTCGTGAAATGAAAAGGGGAAATGTTGGAACTTTTAGCACCTTATAAAGCTACAAATAGCGAGGGTAAGTGTTTTAAATGACAATGAGCAAGCAAAATAACGTTCTATAAAATTAAAATTTAATTTAGTTAAAAAATGACAATTTGATTTAGACACTATTAGTTGCTGAGTGAAGGCGAAAAGAATTTCAATAAAAAAAAAAGTCAAGCAGTTCCGAGTAAGCAAACGAGATTGTCAGTTCACGATTCGTCCTAACACCTGCACGGAAGAAAATATGGAACCATATAGTTGTATAGTGTCGAAACTTATTATTACCAAAAATTTGTAAGAAGAGAAAAGTTTGTCACATAGGACGAACAAATAACAAAAGTCGGACCGCGCCGATCTTATTGACTGTAGTAGCCACTCTATCCGCGCTATGTGACTGATTCGGTCCCATGCTCGGTAGAAACAGCTACCATCGCTATGTAAGAGCGGCGCACTCCTACTGCAGGCGCTTGGCAGTCCGCAATTCATATGCTTTAAGTGCGTATAGCGTGCGTCGGCTGCGGCGTCCACTATAGTATGCTATACTCCAGTATACTCACGCTCAGCGAGGCAACTCCGTTTTGCCGAGCATGGGACTGATTAGTGCCCAAGCTGGGAGGCGTGGAGCCAACTAACTATTTTGGAAGAAAATGATCTCATACATGGCGTGTTTGTTTCTAAACACAGTACAAGATAGCTGCAATCTGTTTGGGTCATATGTACAATTAAAATGGGAATTTATTGTTACTAATTTGCTTTTAATATTAAACTTAAATTGGGATTAAATGATTCCTACATTCCAAATGAAATATTACAGTTCCATATTTTTTTCCGTGTGCTTCAACACCAGATTTCACGCACGGTTAGGCCTTTATGGATCCCCCGTGGAGGCGACAGGTAGCGCCACAGCACTTTAGTGTTTTCCTTACTCGGAAAAAGCTTTATCTATGAATCATCGTATATAAGGTTGTCTCTTTAAAACAAGGTTTTATGAAATCATAGAATTAATTACTTTATGGATATAGGTTTTACTGCGTAAGGGAATGACTATAGGAATAACAGTGGACTGACGGTAGGGGACTCCCTGCCTTCACCACGGGGGTGCACAAGGGTCAGACTTCACACACGATTTTCTCCTGAAACGGGCAGGAGGCAGAGTCATTGATCGCCTAACGAGATAGCTGCAATTTCAAAAATGATACATGGGTTGTTACTAAATTGGATACAAAATAAAAATTAATTTACTAATTTTATTAAAAAACTGAGAATTCCTATTGTATATTATTAATTGCCGACTGGGCGAGACAAAGTTGACTTTATAAGAAAATATCAACACGATAAAATAAATTTCTAGAATTTCGTCAAGTAAGCCCCTTAAGTTGTTTTTAAACAATGAACATAAACGCGTTTGTCCTCAATTCTGTCAATAACTTAAACTGATATAAATATTTCAAATTTTGAATCAGAAACTTCAAATCTACAGAAAACATTAAATTTAGCTTATTTAAAATCTGAGTCATTATTTAAATTTAAGACATATTTGCACTTTCAAGTCAAACTTTTTTTAAATTGAGGCCAAAAAATTGACAACTTTAAAGTAATAATTACCTAAAATTATAATATGTTTGAATGCGGATTCCGATAAAAATTCAATTTTTGGTTCAAAAATAAAATAAAGATTCGGAGCTCTTAAAATTTTTAATAGGCGCAAATAAAGTTTAATTAAAAAAAGTTTGCCGATATCAAGGAATTCGATCGAGAATTTTTAAATTGAAATTTCCCATGTTTTTAAAATCGAAATCGCACAGCGATTAAAAAAAGAATTTTGAATGTTTTATGAAAATGAAATCCATCTTTCGAAATATAGAGCTTCTAAATGAGAATCGAAAAGGTTTGATATATAAAAAAGTATTTTAATGGGAGAAAATCAAAACTAAATTCTGCGACATCACATGCATCAGAAACCATTTTTTGCCAAAAATCCGAACAAATAAGAAAATATATATATAGTTTTCATTGAATAATTATTAATTTTAAGAAATAGTAATCAATAAATATTAACTTCTTTTAAAAATAAATGTCAGTTATATATTTTTGTATATCAGCCCCTTATTCATCGCTTTTGTACATGGAAGGAGATTTTTAAAAACGTCAATTAAAAAAAAACTTTTTTGATATATTTGGGAATGGTTCGACCTCAAGATTTTTACAATAGCAGACTTAACAGTCTAACTGATATTTAATTCTCAAAAAAATTAAAAAAAAATCATTTTTCGCCAACAAAGGTCAAGTTTGAAAATAAAATCAAAAATTTGGAACTATTAAAATTCTTAATAGGCGCAAATAAAGTTTGATTTAAAAAAGTTAACCAATTTCGAGGAAATCGCTCGAGAATTTTTAAACTAAAATTTCCCATGTTTTTAAAATCGTATTTGTATAGCTGTTAAAAAAAGAATTTTGAATGTTTTATAAAAATGACATCCATCTTTCGAAATATAGAGATTCTAAATGAGAATCGAAAAGGTTTGATATACAAAAAAGTATTTTAATGGGAGAAAATCAAAACTAAATTCTGCGACATCACATGTGTAAGTGACCATTATTTTTTTAAGTGCGAAAAAATAAGAACATGTATATATATAGTTTTTATTAAATAATAATATTTTTTAGAAATAGCAGCATCTTATTTATTGCTTTTGTAAATGAAAGGAGATTTTAAAAAAAGTCAATTTTCAAAAAAAACTTTTTTGATATATTTGGGAACGATTCAAACTCAAGATTTTTACAATAGCAGAATTAAGAGTCTAAAATAAGCTAAAAAAATGGTAAGTATGGAAACGCTTTATTTTCCCAAGATATTAAAACAAAATATATTAAATTCTCAAAAAAAAATTTAAAAAAAAATCATTTTCCGCCAAAAAAGCTAAATTTCTCACTCAAAAAGATTTTCTACCAAACTATATGAATTTTTTAAAAATTATTCGAGTTTTTAAAATAAAAAGTCAAATGTTTTGAAAAACAGTTTACTTTCAAGCCCTAATAAATATAATACATGTGATAGTTTATATTTAAACAAAACAATATCATTATTTCAAATCAATAACACCCAAATTCAACTAAAAACTTTTAGTATTTGACAAAATAGTTATATTTTTAACAAAATAGTTGAACTTTTAACCTAATAGTTGCTCAACAAAACAATTAAATGTTCAAAAACAAAATTGCTTTTTATCAATTAAAGCTTTGACCGAATAGTAGAATTTCTAAATAAAGTAGATGAATCCTAAATCAAATATGTGCGTTAATAGACTTTTCTAACGAAAAGAATTAACTTTTAACCACAAATGGTTGGATTTTCTTATTGAGTTCCTCTAATGTAGTTCGCAATTAAGTGAAAAACCAATAAAAAGGATGTTTCTTGAAAACATAGGGGAAAAGTCTAATTCTTAATAAAACAGAAATGGGGGAAAGATGAAGGAGTGTGAAGTCTGGAATAGTGTACAAATTTTGACCTATATTTACTATATATAAGGGTCTCCGAAACTTATCGATTGACCTATTTAAGAACCTTCAGCCACTCTCCACACTCGATTTTTTGTAATATCTTTTTCGTCTACATCAGAAAAACTTCCTTGCAACGATGAGAATATTTATTTATTTTCAGAAGACATATGCATCGACTGACCTATTTATTAATCATTCCACGACCACCTGATATCGATTTATGAATAATTAAATAATTTGCTATCCTCTCTATATGCAATAGAAAACAATTCTATGATATTGCCACCCATCAATGTACCTTTTAGCGAAATTTGCAGTCATTAAATTTGCACATTTTGTCAATAAATAATTTATCAATAAGGGCAAAGAAATTAATCAGAAACAACACAAACACGATTTATAAAAATCATTTTCTGAAGGAAAAGTCTTATTTTCAACCTGTCGAACGAACTACCGTTGCGCTTTTCTTTAACCTTTTACGAAGGCAGTTTTCATGAACGAATCTAGCAAACTTTGAGAGGAACACGTTGATTTATGGCAGATTTTAATCGAGTCCAATCTTCTTCGAGAGGGAAAAGCAAGAAATGAAAAAAGTAAAAAATAAATAAATAAAACCAGAATTCGAAGAATCGTATAGCACCGCGCACCCTATCGATCCCTTCGCCACCCTCTTTTACCCTCAGCTGCAGCTGCACTCAGACTCCATCCTGAGTCACACCGTACCAGGGTAAATCTAACGGTTCAGATATATAGACCTACTTTAAGCTCGAAGGAACTGCGCCAAATTCTAGAGTTTTCTTATAATTTTTATCTGTGGAGAAGTCAGAAATATTATTAAATTTCTCTTGGTTTATGGATTTGGTATAAAATAATTTAAAAAGTTTATTTTTTTCTATCGACATATTTTTAAACACAAATTATAAATGTTCTTTTATATAAACTTCAATCGAACAATAAATAATGAATTCGAACTATATAATACTAGTTGCTAATTAAACTATTTTTGATTTAATTCTTAAGATATTCTTTTATTAATTTTAAAACATTCATATAATTTAAAGATTCACGTAGGTGGCAGATTAATTTAACAAACGATGTGCCGTCCATTAAGCCTTTTCTTCCTTTTAAAATAATGCTTATTTTCTCCAATGTTTTCAAAAAAGCTCGCCTTTTCATCAAATATTTGCGTAAATATTAACTATATTATTAGAACCTAATATGAAAATCTAAGTATACTTGATCAAATGTTAATTTTTTGGTTGAAAAGTTTTAAATTAAACGTTACGTTACGTTAGTTCGTAATTAATCTTCTTTCGTTAAAAACTCTACTATTTGGTGGAAAATTTAATTATCTTGTTTAAAATAAATTATTATCTTAAAAAGTCATCTTATTTTTAAAAAATTAACTATATACACAGTTGAAAAGTTGTACTGCTTTATTGGAAATATTTTTTTTGGTTGAGGAGTCATCCCTTTAGTAAAAAATTGAAGTATTTTTTTAACTTTACTACATTTTCGGTCAAAAAATTATTTTTTTAAACTAAAAATTAACTCCTTGGTTTAAAATCTAACCATTTGGTTTAACGTTGAACTCATTTCTTCAATTTTTTTCACGGAAAATGTAGATATTTCATTTTTGGTAGAAAATT